>BFEA01000149.1:2236428-2248436 GCA_003427395.1 Chara braunii | reverse complement strand
GGGGGAGGGAGAATATGTTTGGGTTGCAGAGAAAAGCAAGCGCCTTTGAGTACACTGGTCGCAACCTCTGCCCAGAAGAGAATTTGCCTTGGGGACGGATGGCCTATATAAAAAATTGCATCATAGAAAATATTTGTCCCTGTCCAGGCAACTTCCTGGCCCACCCTCCACCTGCAGCGGCATTCTTGCAAAATTGAAGAGAAGGACAATCATAATTGCAGAAAGTTGCAGAGAAAGGCAAAAATCATACAAACTGCAGCATTTACAGAGAAGGACGCATACAATTCAAAGCAAAGCGAGCCTGAAAAAGAAAAAGCAAAGCAAAGTGCTCATTTAACATCATTTATGGTACAAATCGCTGTGATCTGCAGATCTGATGATGCAGCGCTCGCACACCAATGCTAGATTAACACTTCTTGCCACCAAGTGACCATTGAGGATAAACATGCCATATGAAATGTCATTGTCGGCAGTCCGTTGGCGCCCCCTGACTGGTCGGCTGCCGAACCACCCGGTCGGGGTCGGCGGTCGGCAGCTATGCAACACTGATTGCCAGATATTGTGGACTAGTCGCATGAACTTTGATGTTCACGATTTCTGAGCATTTTCACACTTTGTGACTTCGGCATATTCTTTCAATTCTTTTCAATGATTTTTGCATTTTCTGCATGTTCGATTTTAGAGACAAAACCAGAAATAAAAGTGTTGTCCTTCAACAAGCACGACACACGGTGCTTATGTATGCACTTGGCCTATTCTTCGGTTTATATGCAGAGGAAGACCGCACGATGAACTGAGTGGCGATCTAAAGATCTAAAGCTTTGCTTGACAGTGTACCTGCCACTGTGCCGGCGCAAGTGAAACTCTGGGGCGTTTCGCTTGGACAAACTCAAGTGCCTCCCTGGGGGTCATACCACAATGCGCGACCTGTTTGTTCATCACACAGGGAATCCAAAGCAAAGCATTTAAGTAACTAGTGGATGGATAAGTCCAGGTAAGAAAGCTCTTTTTTTCGGCCACCAGCAGAGCGATCTCACAAAAAAAAAGAAAAGGGAGACATTAAGCAGCTGGGTGAATATGGTGGATCTCCCCTATTGGGTCAGGCCAAGGAGAAGCAAACAGTGGGACAAACGAACTCGAATAGCGGAGTGAATGCTCTTTTTGTCCTTGCTTGTCTTTTGCGGTTTCTCTGTTCATGTCAACGTGTCCAGTCCGATGGCCTGATCTAGAAGGATCTAGTATCAGGGATCCTTCGGCCAAACGGAACGAAGCATGAGTGATGCAACTGTTGCATCTTTGACGTGCCGGGGAAATAGTATCCGGAATGATGCTCCTAAGACCAGATAAGACGAACTCTGTTTTCCATGCTTCCGAGCCTATGGTTGTATATCGACACCGATGAACATCCCTGCTTAGACATAAATCTACAAAAACAGAACAGTGTCATATACTGATACTGAACTGCTCTCTCAACATGAGCATACAACGAACGAACCAGCAAAACAGTGTGCCTCACAGTGGTGATGAGGTGTAGACAAACACAGCACAGGCCAGCATCAATCACTCAAACGGCTGGGTGCATTCTCTTTAACAGGATAAGATTGGACGCTTCGAGCTGAACATGTAAAAAGTTCCTGAATACATGACGTACTATGTAGCCTAAAGCACTTAAATATCACGCCAAACAGGGTTGCACCCCCCGACGGTCGGCGGCCCTTGACTGGTCGGCACCTACCAGTCGGGAGTCGTCGGCACCCTGCACCTTTTTTGTTTTGTTTTTGGGATCAAGAACCCCTAATAACCCGACCCACACCCCCATAGCGGCCCCCAATACCCGCATACACCAACCGAACACTCCCGAACCGCCCCCAACACCCTTATTAAAACCCCCAATATCCTCTATATCAACCCTATACTCCCCTTATACTCCAACCCATACCTGCGGCGTATCGCGTGCACGAGAGCTCCGCACGTGCCACGCATAACGCACGTGTAAGCATGCACGCGCACATGATGCGACGCACCCCAATAAATAGGGTATATAAAAAACATTGGAGAACACTGGCTGAGGTAGCCAATGGTGCACCTCCCCACAGAACTAAAAATTGGGCTCGCGTATTCCTTGTCGAATAGTCTTTTTCCCGGAGGACCCCAGCAGTGCATATGCAAGGGTCCCAATATCTCAAGAGACGTTCAGCAATTTTCGTATGAAAGAGGAGCAGGCCAGCAATATATGTTCTGATTCCGAAGTCAGGTCTGCTTCCCAGCAGTTATGGGTTACAGGTTACAACTACTTACTACCGTAGTTCTCTCTTTCTTTTGTTTCGTTTTCCTACGAGCAGTGGCCCTAAGGGCCTTGCTCCACTCGTCACAACTTGCACAAAAGACAAAACATATGGCGGCATAACATGGTTCCATGTTCTAGCAGAAGATTCACTCCTCTCTTTCTTTTGTTTCCGTTTCCTACGAGCAGTGGCCCTAAGGGCCTTGCTTCACTCGTTCCATGTTGTAGCAGAAGATTCATTCTAGTTTTGCACATTTGGTGAGTAGTGGAGGGAAGCCCTGAAAAGCACGTGGTGAGTTGGCCTGCTACTGCCCAGAAACTTGCGTGCTCGGTGGTCCCATAACTGCTGAAACACGGACCTTAAAGTGAATCAACAGCATATATACTTGGCGTGCCATGACTTTAGCATGGCTATGACTACTACCTCGTTCATGGCGACGTGGCCCTTGCTGATTGTGTGCAGGGGCCTCTCGGATAACCCGCAGGGGGTTTGAAATAAATGCTACGGAGCAATTTAAGGAGCTAGTTGTTTACATTCTCTCTCTCTCTCTCTCTCTCTCTCTCTCTCTCTCTCTCTCTCTCTCTCTCTCTCTCTCTCTCTCTCTCTTGCGTGTTCTCACACATAACAGCTGTTTTTTTTTTTGTTTTTTTTTCGCATCGGTGACCAGCACACTTGCGCCGCAGGTATGCTCCAACCACAACCCCCCCATACCCCTCCCCCATCCCAAAAAAATTCTCAGCGGATTTGGGCTCTACTCCGCAAGCACAGTACAGCCCCCAACTCAGATTTGAAAAAAAATCACTGGATGGTTGTTTTCTCACTGGTCGGCAGACCGCCGACCAGTCGGCCCCGATTGGTCGGGGCAAAACGGTCGGCGGTCGGGGTCGGCGGTCGGCGCCGGTGCAACCCTGATCACATCCTTAAAAAACAAATAGATAAACCAAAAAACCTTGAAGCCCGATATTGACCAGTCGTTTACATAATAATAGGGCCTCCTGGCATTCCAAAGAAAGGGTACCCCTGATGGTAGCTAACACCAACTTCATCCAACCGTTGTGGTCCTTGTGGCCATCCTTCAGCTTGCTCCTTCCATTGTGATTCAGCCATCAACACACAGCTTGACACATTGCCATCACTTCCTATAGGTTGGTTACCGCCAGAAAGAAACAAAAGGGAGGAAGACAAAAATGTAAACCAGTGAACCCTCAGCTCACCAAATAACACAGAACAACTGTAGTGCTCCTTCCGCGACCAGCTTTACAGTGTACATAGATGCCCTGGCCTTTCAAAGTATGACCTGTGTGGAGGATTCAACCATGTTTCTCCCCCCCCACCCATGCACCCCCCCCACCCCGCCAACACATGACGAGGGGAAAACAAAGGCAAACAGTGCTTATCCATTTAGATACCACAGGACTATCAGTCATATGTAGGCATCCTATTCCCTGAAGGCATCTACACATTTTCAATCCAAAAGCGGCGAAACAGAAACAAACGTGCCAACTCGGTAGGGTTGTGTGTCCCACCACTGCTGCTGCTGTACATCCCTCCATTTGGTTCAATAACTTCAATTTGATCAGGAGAGAGTGCTGCTCAATCCCCAACATGCTACCAGACATTAACCATGACCCTACTACACCCGTTAGACTCGCGATAAAGAAATGATGCAGTAATAAACCTCACCGTAAAGCTTCGAATAGCAAATATCAGACTCTTTCTTTTTTCCAATTTCCGATGGACCATGGATCAGATACTAAACTGATCAGTACAGATCATACCTGCGGTGCATCACGATGCGCTGTGTCACGCACGTGCTGTGCATAGCGCACGTGCTTGCATGTGCGCGAATGTGATGTGCCGCACCCTCGAAAATGGGGGTCTGTAATTTATTTTGGGGAGAGGTGGGGCTCAGTCATACAACCCAAGCCTCCCCTATAAAAATTAAAGTAGTGAAGAACAAAAAGGAAATCACGGCCGCGCATGACATTACGGCAGCCCCCAATCAACAGGATCGTAACCACTCTGTGCATATGTCCCCTAATGTATTTAGCCGAATTTTAGCGACCTTTCGAGTCTGATATAGTCATGGAGAGGGCAAGTTGTGCTTGTAGAAACGTTTACTTCTGACACCCTCATCATGGCTGTATCGAACCCGAAAATCAAAAGAAAGAAAAGTGAGAGCTGTACAGTGGAGCCAGGCCCTGAAGCAGCCGTCCACTGTCAGAGCTAGAGACAGATGAGGAGGAATGGCTACTTTAGAGCCTTGCTCCACTGCACAGCTGTCTTTTTTTTTTTTTTTCCCCCTCCGTTCTGCCAATGCTAAGGGATCTTTCAACTGCACAGCATTGTAAATGTATATGGCACTGAAAGTAGCTCTGCTACATTCAAGGGATCAATTTGCCCAGAGACGTATTTAATGATATAAGCAGTGGAGCCAGGCCTTAGAAGTCGTTTCCCAAGTTTGGCATGTTTTAGGGCCTCGCGTCAGATGCATCCAGGTAGGAAATGACACATGTTATATGGCACTGAAAGAGTCTCAGCATGTATCTACAGCAAGAGCATGGAAAGTCCGACGAAACAGTCTGACACATGTCTTTTCAATGTTTTCATGTTTTTTTTTTTTTTTTTTTTTTTTTTTGCTTTGCAAATGGTAGGAAATGTGAATGAGGGCGTAATCACACTAAGACTCTTTTACTTATTTATGGACTTGATTGCGGTCAGATGCAGGTCCGGCCGTAAAAAAGGTCAGATACATTTAAGGTAGTGCTAGTGATACATGCTCAGTTGAGCAATGCATATGGAGCCGAGGATCCACAAAGTGATGAAAACGACTCGAATGGACAATGCAGCATCAGCAAAGCATCAACAAGCAATGTACATCCAGATACATATGAAAATAGCACAATGTAGCACAGCGAAGACTCAGAGATAGGACATGAACTGTCAGATACTGACGTGACATCCCATCATACACCACACATGTGAGAGAGGGAGGAGGGACCGCATACATGGAAGAAAGGTCCATCCGTACACATGCACATGGGGGAGATACCACGGATGAAGAGATAGGGGAGAGGCGAGATGAAGATGGAGGTCAGGGAGAAGACCAAGATCGCGATAGCGAAGTCCAAAAATAGTCTCCCTGCCGAATGTCCAATCAATGTCTGCCACAAATGTCGAATCAGATCCTGGGCTTCACGCCCAATGTAACCTCTGCCTGTAACCTCTCTCTCTCTCTGAAAGACGAAGAAGAAGGAGGAGGAGGAGGGAGGGAGAAGAGATGGAGGACGAGTCGAAGAAGAAGAAGAAGAAGAAGATGTTGCCCTTCTCGCTGTCTCACCTGCAGGTAACTGCCGCCATCGTGGCGTTGCTCCAGCAGCGCCACGATGGCGCTGGTGTTGCGCTGCTCCAGCAGCGTGTCGCCCAAGAAGTGAGCTACTCAAACTGTGTGTCTTCCCTGGTCTGGCTCAGCTACTTGCCTCGCTGGTGTGCCTGCATGTGCCTCTGGTCCTGGCCTTAAACGTGGCCTGCCTGGGTCCCTACTGGACGTCCAGGCCCTCCCTGCTGATGCAGCAGGGAGTGTCCGCTATCGGACAAACGCGGACCTGGCCCCAAAGGGCCTGCTTGCATCTGTACCCGGCCCAAAGTGTGGCCTTTGTCCAAACAGACACTAGGTCTGTTCGGACGTACTGCAAGTCCGAAACGATGCCTGAACAGACAAAAAATAGGACAGCAAATAAATAAATGAATGCTGTCTCAAATCGAAACCTGCGGCCCTTAGGCCGGCCGTGGGCCTCCAGGGCGTGCGCCTGAAGTGTGTGCGGCCTGGGGGCCTCCAACAACCGTCAGGCCCCCAAAATGGGGCCCGTGTGCAGGCTCAGCATGTAACAGCTAGTGAGAGAACGCCCTGAGATTCGCCAAAACGGGTAGACATCACTACCCGCGGTCAAGGAAATGACAACGACACACACATAAAGGAAATGACAATGACAAATAGGTAGCAAAGAAAAAGCCTCTGCGCACCCGCATCAAGGGCAGTCCAGCGCTCCCAGCGCGCTGCACCTGTGTGCGTGCGAGCGCACGCATCCGGGGGTCATGCACAGCGCCCTGCACCGCAGGTATGGTACAGATACTACACTTTATCCTAGCCAAAAGGCATATCACACTTCTTTTTTAAATCTTTTCAACTATTTTGTAATTTTCAATGGACCACGGATCAGAGATTGAACTGATCAGTACAGATACTGCACTTGATCTATTTTTAGCCAAACGGCTGAGAAAGGTACCACATATCACTCTCTCCGTTTGCACATTTCACCATTCATTGAGCACACGAGCATCTGATTGCATCCCACTGCTCTCTGGAGACCGTATCTCATCACACAATTCACATGCAAGTCACACACGCTGGAGTGCGATAGCACCAGGCACGTAGCCCTTGAACGAGCAGAAAACTTTGGAATTGAGAACAAAAGTCATCAACTATCTAGCATCCACCAATGGTAATGATTCCCAAACTCACTGACAGAATGCAATGGACTCTTCCCCCAGGAAACAAACCACAGAGAACAATACAAGATGCTACCATATGGCAGTGGTTTTCACTCTCACCCAGTTCAGTTCTGCTCATCTCCGCGGGATGCTCAATACTTTAAACAGGTTGTGTACGCTTCGTTTGCACATGTGTTTTTTGGATGAATCCGGCCGGGGAGAATGCAGCATGCGCCCCCAGCCCCACCCAGCACATAGCATTAAAAGAAATAAAAATAAAAAATAAAACATGTACTCCCATATGTGTTTTCAGGAGAAGGGGGGGGGGGGGGGGGGGGGGGGGGGGGGGGGGGGGGGGGGGGGGGGKAGGAGGATGAGTTAGCTGCATGACCGGGGGGGGGTAGGAGAATGCACCCCCAGCCCCACCCAGTGTTAGCTAGAACAGCATATGCCTCATTGTGTGGTAAATCTGGTGATCAATTCATTTCTATGTGTGTGTTGGACGTGTTATGCTGCATTGCATGCAACCTTGTGGTTTGAATCCAGAAAGAGATGCCTGGACCATGAAGCAGAGTGTATATCCATGACAGTTGCCGCTCACCTTCCCCCATCCCCTGCACTTCACTCCTCTCTCTCTCTCTCTCTTGAACTCTCTGCCTCTAGTACTATGATAATCATAAGCGTGGATGCATCTGCCTTACTCCTACTGCCGCACTTCTACTGCAGCTATGGCCGCCTGTCGTCTCCAACCCAGCCCCGCCAAACAGGTTTCCTGGCGCGCAGTCCAACTCGTGATGTCGCACAAGCAGCCTACAGCACTTCCACCTTCTCACGAATGAACAATATGCCTGGACGGAGCTGGGCAGTCTTTTACTATTGACTTGACTTGGCCTTGACTGGTACCGGTCGCCCGCGGCCTGTTAGCTGTTTGAATTTTTGAGGCCCCGTACCTTCCAGATTTTTCTTGGACACTGGACTCTTTGGCCTGGTACCGGTTGGGCTTTGACCAGTCTGGCCTGAGGGGTACCCGGAGTGACCTTTTTACGTTTCGGCATCTTCGGCCTCTTTTGGACTTAGGGACCCCGACCCTCGAACTGGGACCACGGGCCTGCAACGTGAAAATCCTTTCAAACTTGCAGGCTATGAAGTAAAAGATGTCTTTACTTCAAAACTGGAATTGTTTTTTTTTTTTTTTTTTTTTTTGTTCCATGTCGTAGTAGAGAGTGGATGCTAGGCCTCGGGAGGTGCCAGTCGTCGTACTCAACCAGTGAGGGGATCAGATGGATGGTGCCAACCCCAGGGACAGTCTTTCTCCAGGGGGCATCATTCGTGACCTGCTATATCCTAATCTTATCCATGGGGCATACAAAACATACCTTTGAGCATTCTGATGAGAGGGAAAAGTGAGAAGTCGAGGACGATGCAGATTAATACATACTATGAATGAAGTCAACAGCACGCTGAATGCTCTCCTGTGATGGAGCGAACAGGAAGTCTCGAGTCGGAATCTCAAGGTGGTCTATATTGTGCTCCTGAACACAGCGCAGAACACACGAGATTGTGGAACAGCATAGACATTAGCATCGTCAGCATCTCAACCATAATTGTGCAATTGCTTCATTCCCCGCCTCAAAAAAAATGGAAAAACAACACTTCGCTTAATGGTCTTGCAATGTGACCTTTCCGCTGGGTTTTCTCACCGCCTCGGCGCCTTCACTAAACCCACGGTCCATCCGAAGCTAATTGACGAACCAAAAAATGCATTTCGACGACCCTAACAAGTGACTGTTACCGGACGTTGTAAATATCAAATACGGTACCGGTGCCGGCCTTTGGACGATTGAAAAGTCGGGGCCTCCCACAGACATTTTTGGGCCGAAGTTAACTGTTTATCCATTTCTCTACCGGCCCAATCAGTACTCGTATAAGAAAACGGATAACAGTAACTTCTGATGGACTGGTGGTTTAAGAGAGGTAAAACCGTAAAAGACAATCCCTACCGTATTTTTTTCCTCCCCTCCCCACCCCCCCTGCCCCCCATGCTACCTCCTGATACGGCATCAACGGAAACCTCTTCTTGCAAGGTAAAGACAATCTCCCTACGCATTCCAGTTAGACTCAATTCACATAATATGATGCCATATACAGCTGCTAAGCAGAAACAAGAGGTGGCTGTGCCCAAACACATCAGCAATCATTGTACTTGGACAATCCGTGAAAAGACACATCTAGTCCCGTACCAGGAACAAGAAGTGAACCAGGTTGACAGTCGATTGCAGGAACCAGAAACATAATTTTGCAGCCTAAGCCATCAAGACAGGTTGTTAGAAACAGGCCTGCAATGTCCCATAGTTCGTCTAAATGGCCCTCAGTCCAATCAAATAAGGTCCACTCCTAGCTCAGTTGGTACACCCACCAACTGTTGAAATACAGACTCAAGTCCGAATCCAGATACAATCAGATGCCCAGAATAACATTGTTCTGATATACCTGGGGCCGGTCAGCTTCAATGATGATATCTCAAGGTCCTTGCCCTTTTTAAAAATGGAAGGATTTCACATTGCAGACACCCGAGTCCCAATCCTAGGGTCTCCAAATTGTCCCAGTTGGGCCCAGTCCCAGATGGTTCCAGCCCACCTGTCCCAGTAGGTGAGTCCCAGGTAGGGTCGTTAGGGTCCTTAGGTCCACAGGAGGCAGAAACATCGTGAGTTGATGTCAGGCCGGAACCGTACACCCAGTCCGGTTAGTTTCCAACCGGTACCCGACAAGAAAAGTCCAGGCCCGAAGCCCAATTTTGCAGCAGTGTCCCGGGAAAAGTCCGGAAGGTACGGGCCAGCAAAATTCATGCAGTAGACAAGCTGCGGGGGACCGGTACCGGTCAGAAGCAACCACGGCCAGGTGCAGCCCACATCATATATTGTCTTGCCTGAGTTGCGGAAGCACTGCTGGTTGCTTGTGCGACCTCACAGCTTGGGCTGTGCGCAACAGGGCCTACTTGGCGGCACACCAGTTAGGGTTGAGGAATGAGAAGGCAGCCATAGCCGTAGCTGACGTTGCAGTTGAAGTAGAGCGGATGTATAGGGCGCGCGCGCGCGCGAGAGAGAGAGAGAGAGAGAGAGAGAGAGAGAGAGAGAGAGAGAGAGAGAGAGAGAGANAGAGAGAGAGAGAGAGAGAGAGAGAGAGAGAGAGAGAGAGAGAGAGAGAGAGAGAGAGAGAGAGAGAGAGAGAGAGAGAGAGAGAGAGACAAGTATTGAGAGAGTAATCAGAGAGCAAAGAGAGAGAAGGAGGGAGAGAGAGATAGCCGCAGGGGAGGATACTTGGGCATGTACCTGATTAAGGTTGTTGTTGCATGCGCGGATGAGCGCTGGCTATCTGAACCCTGAATTTCTATAATGTGAGTATTCATTGAAGTTTCTGAGCTGTGCTGATTTGGTGTTCATCTCTGGTTTTAGTGTGAATCTTCATGTGAGCTTTCATTATGCATGTTGTGCGGATATTGAATCTGCGCGGTTCATGGCTGGCACTACCGTATGAGCAAATAGATTACAGAGTCATACGAACTTGAAGAGCCGGACAGCAGCCAAGAAGCCTAGGGAGGGGACTATGCGGCCGCTGCAGCCCGAAGGGGTAGGGCAACAAGGAGGATGAGGCGGCGGAGGTAGAGGAGGCCAAGGAAGAGGTGGAGGTAGAAGACTCAGCGCCCCGGGGGGTTGCAGAAACGGAAGCTGCTTCGCGGGAGGTAGGCGGAATGGTCCCTTGCAAGGTGGTCATGGTTCTCCTTTCAGTGGGGGAAGAGGTAGAGGCCGCAAGCCTTACCCAGCACACCCAGGGCTACTGAAGAGAAGCCTTGGGAGGCCATGAACATGACGTACGACCTGTGGAAAAAACGGCTCGAGGCCGGCCAGTGCCTGAAGTGTGGTGACCTCAACCACATTGTCCCTTCATGCCCTGATTACAAGTACCCAAAACAGAACAGCCAGTCGGGGTTGCAGTTGCCTCTGCTAGGCCTTCAGACATAGACAGACAGGTAGAAGCGTGCGCTGAGCAGGCGCAGTCCTGTCTGAAGGCCCCAATGGCAAAGACTGATGTAGGCCCCCACCTAGCTGGCTGTGCAGATCTCGCTTGTGCTAGGATCTCTCTAGGTGGTTCCCCCGCAGGCATCAGTGATGAGCTGATCACTCGTTGACAAGCCTGGGCCAAAATGAAGAAGTCGAAGGGGCAGATAATGATAGGAGCTATGGAGATGAGTAGAGAATGTGTAGCCGCCTTAGTTTATAACGGATCCATGCGTAGCTACATCAGCCGAAGAGGTTTGCAGAAGATGCATCTCAGCATGAAGATTCAGAAGATAGATGAACCGGTAGTCAGCAAACTGGTCAATAATAGAGAGGTGGTTGCGAGTGAATATGTCGAAGGGGTGAGGGCATACTTCCTGTTGGAGGGGGCCACTACGGTGGAGAGAGTTTTGCACTCCCTGACCCTCTTAGTGGATGACAACCTTCCCTTTGACCTGATCCTAAGAATGGACTGGGGAAACACTACGTATGCTGACATCAAGATGGGCGACCACGAGTGCTGGCTGCCCTGCCCCGGAGGTGGGAAAAAGAAAATGTGTTTATTTGTCGAGTCCAGCGTACAGAGCACCTTGTCCCTTTGCTGTATGAGTGGCCCCGCGTTCGCTAGGCAAATGGTCAAGAAAGACCTGGTTCACCAATCTTTGTCGCCTACGTTAGACCGGTGAGTGAGCAGCCAAAAAAGGAGGAGAAGACGCCACCCGAAGTCGAGAGTTTGTTGAGAGAGTTCGCTGATGTGGGAGAGGCCCCGACAGGCGTAGTTGAGAGCGAAATAAAGCACCGGATCGAGATACAGCCCGTAGCAAGACTCCCAAGGGCCTCATCTATCGTACATCGCCCACGGAGTTACATGAGCTGCGCAACCAGCTAGACGAACTGCTCGAGAAGGGTTGGATAAAGCCTAGTTCCTCACCATACGGCACCTCAATTTTGTCCATGCCAAAAAAAGGAACGCGACTGCGTACATGCATTGATTATAGCCTTTATAGGGGACTCGGCGCAGTTACCGTTAAACCACCAGTACTTGGCCCAGCTATGGGTCGCGGGCGTGTCCCGTTAACGCGCCGCATTTGAGGGGGGTCGTTCACATGAACGGCCGGTCTCTGAGAATTGCGACGTAGAAAAGAAAGAATCAAAAAAAAAAAAAAAAAAACTACTT
>BFEA01000149.1:2189952-2206866 GCA_003427395.1 Chara braunii | reverse complement strand
CTCTTATACACATCTAGATGTGTATAAGAGACAGCTCCACACCCCGAAGTTCACTTTTTATTGCAGATTCGGGATCCTCTAGGGTAGAGCAGCACAACCCCGCCTTCAAAAAAAAAAAAAAATCCTTCTTGTGTTTTTGCGTCGCCCGATTTCGTCGGGCGGACCCCCCCGGGCCCAACCGGTCGGGCAGCGGCCCAGCCTAGGAAAAAACTTGGGAAGAGAGGAAGGTCGCTGGACAATGTTTTAAATGTGGTGACCCCGACCACAGTGTTCCTTTTTGTCCTTAATATAGGTACCCAAAAGGGAACAGCCAGTAGAGGCATCAGTTGCCTCTACACGGACTCGGGATGCAAGCAGACTGCTATCCTCCGATCCAAAGATCCCAATGGCAGAGACTGAGATGGCAAAAGGCCCCCACGTAGCTAGCTGTCCGGAGGTTGCTTGTGCCAGGACCTCTCTAGGTGGTTCCCTCGCAAGCACAGGTGATGAACTGATCACTCATCGCCGCGCTTGGGCCGAGATGAAGAAGAGAAAAGGACAGCTAATAATTGCAGATGTAGAGGCAACAGGAATTAGAGTTGGCGCACTAGTGGACGGTGGGTCAACACGCAGCTATATCAGTAAGAAAGGTTTGCAGAAGTTGCGGTTAGGGGTTCAGAAGTTAGAACAGCCTGTTGTAAGTAAGTTAGCCGATAATAGAGAGATGATTGTGGACAGCTATGTCAAGGGGGTTAGGTCATACTTCCGGTCGGAGGCAGGGGGTAAGGCGGAACGTATTTTGCACTCCCTGACACGCTTAGTGGAGGACAGTTTTCCCTTTGACTTGATATTAGGAACTGACTGGGGCGAAGCCGTGGATGCCGACATCAAATTGGGTGAGCGTGAGTGTTATTTCCCCAGTCCCAAAGGTGGGAAAAAGAAGGTGAGCCCATTGTTGCATGAGCGCCCCTGCATTTGCCAGACATGTGGCCAAGAACATCGTTTCAGATCAGGTGTTTGTTGCCTATGTGCGCCCGGTGAGTGAAGAAGAAAGAAAGGTAGAACTTGTTCCACCCCAAATACAAAAATTGTTGAGTGAGTTTGCAAACGTGGGAGAAGCCCCAAGTGGAGTGGTTGAGAGAGAGACCAAGCACCGGATCGATCTTGAACCCGGTAGCAAGATACCCAAGGGCTCAATTTATAGAATATCTCCCAAGGAGTCGGACGAACTGCGGAAGCAGTTAGATGAGTTGTTAGAGAAGGGGTGGATTAGACCAATTTCTTCACCGTTCGGTGCCCCGGTACTATTTGTCCCAAAGAAGGGCGTTGAATTGCGCATGCGCATAGAGTATAAGGGACTCAATGCCATAATTGTGAAAAATTGCAAAACCATTGCTTAGGATAGCCGACCTGTTGGATAGGGTGCAAGGTTGCAAGTACTTATCGAAAATCGACCTGAAATTTGGCTACCATCAGATTGACGTAGCGCCAGAAGACCAGCATAAGACGTCTTTACGAACTAGGTACAGACACTACCAGTTTGTCGTAATGTCGTTTGGTCTAACTAACGCGCCTGCAACTTTCCAACGATGTATGAATGACTTGTTTCGTGATTGGCTTGATAAATTTGTCGTTGTTTACTTGGATGATATTCTGATTTTTAGTAAGAGTTTGAGCGAACACAATGAGCACCTTCGACTTGTGCTAAGTAAGCTGCGAGAAAGCAACTTTAAGATAAACCCCAAGAAGTGTGAATGGGCGCAGCGTCAAGTTTTGTACCTTGGGCATATCCTTGATGGTGATGGGATTAAACCAGAAGACTCTAAGCTTACAACCATTAGAGAATGGCCTAACCCATGTACCCTGACTGAATTACGTTCGTTCCTTGGTCTGGCCAACTATTATCGCAAGTTCGTTCGGAACATTACGATAATTGTTGCCCTATTACGTAGACTGTTGAAGAAGGAAACTATTTGGAAATGGGATCAGGATCGCACTGCATCCTTTGAGCGTCTAAAGAAGTGTCTGATTAACTATCCGGTGTTAAAAGTTGCAAACCCATACTTGCCTTTCGTAGTGACAACTGACGCCAGTCAATATGGGATACAGGTCGTACCCCAGCAAGATGATGGCAAGGGGTACAGGCCAATAGAATATATGTCATGTCGATTGCCTAATGAGAAGGTCGTTGTTTCCATGTAAGAAAGGAAGTTGTTAGCTCTCCGGGAAGCTCTGAGTCACTGGCGACATTATCTACTAGGACGCCACTTTAAGGTGTAAGACACTTCGTTGGCTTAAAACGCAGGTCCGTATGACACCTAAACTGACTAGGTGGGCCGCTGAGATTGATCAGTTTGACTTCAAGTTGAAGTTAGTCAAGGGGAAGTACAACGTAGTCGCTGATGCTCTAAGTAGGAGATCAAACTTTTTTGGAGCCATTGTGACGTATATAGATGCAAGCACCGAACTGCAAGAGAAAATTAAGTCTGCTTATGCAAATGATCCAATCTATAGCTAGCTGATTGGTAAGGTGCAGACTGCACCAGACGAAGTCCTGAACTATAGGGTGACGCAAGGACTATTGTTTGAGAAAATAGACGTCCATGATCGATTATGCGTCCCGAACAGCGAAGAAGTTCGCAGCATCATACTTGGGGAAAACCATGACACGGAGGGGCACTTCGGATGGAGAAAGACTTGTGCAAACCTCCTAAGCTCCTACACGTGGTCGGGAATGAAGCATGACTGCATTTCCTACGTGCAAGGTTGTCAAGTGTGTCAAAGGAACAAGAGTTCCACACAGCCTCCCCTTGGATTGCTCAAACCGCTATACCATCAAGACCCGGGGATTCCGTGTCTATAGATTTTATGGACACTAAGATCAAAAGCAGAAATGGTAAGAGTCAGGTTATGGTTGTGGTAGACCGGTTTAGTAAATTTGTTGTTTCTGCTCCACTTCCCGCTGAAGCCAGAACGGATTTGGTAATTCGAGAATTCTTTAATCATTGGGTAAAGGATTTCGAGCACCCCTTAACCATTGTTAGTGACAGAGATACTCGGCTCACAAGTGAACAGTGGCAGCAACTCATGAAAGTCTATGGATCCAAGTTAACTATGTCCTCAGGCATACATCCTGAGATTAACGAACAGACCGAGCAGCTGAACAAGTTGTTGCAGCAAACGCTACAAATGTACATTCAACCACATCAGATTGATTGGGATTGCATCTGTCAAAAGTTGCTAGTGCCTATAACAATTTCGTACATTTGTCTACTTCCAGAACACCTACCGAATTGCATTTGGGATCGCGCCCTCGTAGACCTATAGATTGCCTGAATCATGATCAAATACAAAGACTTCCACCGGGAACTAGGGAATTTGTTGTGCAGTATCAAAAAGATATTGAAAAAGTCAAGGATAATAAAGTTAAGTGCAGCATCAGATGATAGAGCAAGAGAATAAGCATCATAGACCCTCACATTTTGCTGTGGGAGATTTAGCCTAGGTAAAGTCATAGGAATTTCTCCCTGAGGAGAACATCTCCCAAAAACTATTGTTTGCCTACAGAGGACCGTGGCAGATCTTAGACGTAATTCATGATGTGGATGGTCCTTCCTATGTTGTTGAGATTCCTCCACATTTGCACACTTATTCAGTGTTTCATGCTTCCAACCTTCTACCTTGTGTTACTAATGAACTATTTCTACGTGTAGATCGATGATTCCCCCTAACATGGATGGGAAATATGGCGTAGACAAAATTGTTGGGGAACATGTTTACAGATCTGGGCGCAAGGGTAGACCACAACCACAATATAAGGTAAGGTTTGGTTATCAGGAACCTTCAGAAGATCGTTGGTTTACAAGAGATGAACTGATTGAGACAGCACCGCATATTGTGTCCTATTATGAAGGAGCTAAGAGAGGAATTAACATAATTGATAAATAAAGTTGATAACTTCCTCGGAGGACCTCGAAATTAGGCCGGCGAGAGTGAAAAGCCTTCCACGATTCAGACCCCAAATTCAAGTTTCGGGGTCAGAGGCCTGGGCCAAGAAAGGCCAAGTCGGTCAGTTTCAGAAGAGTCACAGTCGGGTACCTTAGAGGTCAAATCCAACAAGCACCCGATGAACAGTCACATCCCAGGGGTGAAAGTCACATCTCATATTAAAGAGTCATATTGAAAAGTCACATTCCACAGGCAAAAGACACTTTCCCAGGCAAGAGTCGTGTTCCAGAGGTAGGAGTCACAGTCCACAGTCAAAAGTCATCTACACAAGTGAAAAGTCGTGACTCTCAGGCCCAAACAGCAGCACACCATTGGAAATTCGGGAAAGTACCAGACCCTGACATTCGGAAGCAGACAGGCCATGGGCATGTGGTACCAGGCCCAGGTGAACCATTTGCAGTAGAGGCTAGGACAGCCAAAATGAAGATCGAAGGCAATATAAGGATTGGCCAGCCTCTCATTCGGGCAAATTGCTCATTCGCACGAAATGTGGAAGTGCTGGTGCACTTGTGCGCTATTGTGAGGGGCAGAGCGCTGAGCCAGAGTGTTGCGAAGAGAGAGAGAGAGAGAGAGAGAGAGAGAGAGAGAGAGAGAGAGAGAGAGAGAGAGAGACAGAGAGAGAGAGAGAGAGTTATCATTGGAAGTGTTGGTGCACTTGTGCGCTATTGTGAGGGGCAGAGCGCTGAGCCAGAGTGTCGCGCTAAGAGAGAGAGAGAGAGAGAGAGACAGACAGACAGACAGAGAGAGAGAGAGAAAGAGAGTTATCATTGGCATGGAGGATGTTGATGACTATTCCTCTCCACACCTCCCCCCTCCTCCATGTACTATCCTCCTCTCCCCTTGTTTCCTATTCTCCTCTTCTCCTCTTGGTGCCTTCGCTGAGTTGAACCCCGCTTTCAATATGAAGTTCCTATCAACCCCAACGAGAGAGATAACCTCCCCATTCAATCTGCCTTGAAGTAACCAATTCCCACAAAAGGTGTACCTCAAATCTAAAACTCTGACCTAGTCTCCCTCCGCCAAGAGATAATGCACCCCCCTACATATCTCCCAGCCCCAGCCCAAGTCAGCTCCCATCATTTGCGTCTACTCCCTAGAGAGCAATCACCTCCCACCTTGTGTTACCCCTGCGGAGTTGCGCTCCCTTCGTGACCGACCTACCTACCAACTAGACCATAACCTATCTGGGCGAAGAGAATATAACCACCAACACAGAGATAATTACTGATTGATGAGAAAATGAATAAAGAAACCGTGATGATGATGATGATAAAGATTCAGATTGGTAGATGAAGATGATGATGATGATGATGATGATGATGACGATGATGATGAAATAAAATTGGCGAGAAATAAGTAAGGAACATTTAACTTGCGATGCCCTAATGGCACCGGTGTGGAAGTGTGGAAGATTGACAGCTCACTATCGCTGTAATGAAAATAGAAGATGACAATGATTACGATTTTGACGGAGAAGTCCGAATGATGATCATGAAGAAGATAAAGAAGCGAATTGGTGATGATGGCCATCGTCAACAGTGATGGCGACCACCAGCAAAAAAAGATGCGGGTGACGTAAATGACGAGCAGCTTTGATATGTGAAGACAACCAGCGGCAATGTTGATGATAAACCAACGCTTCTGACGAAAAAACCTGCACACGAAAAAAAAAAAAAAAAGAACATAAGAATGAAGAAGAGCTCCCTTGATGATGACCTCGCCGACGATCCTCCTGTTGTGATGATGCTCCAAGCTAGTCCAGCGGTCTCCACACTTTGGTTCCACGGGGCTGACTCCACTTTCTTCCACCAACGTCGCCAACTCGCCCGAGCGCTTCAGCCTCTATAAGGGCATTGGCTATGGAGTACTTTAAGTGCAAAGCACAGGGGGAATGGACAAACAACACCTTCCACCATTGTTCTCCCTCTTCCACAATGCCTCAGGCCAGCCGCCATGGCAGCCTGTGACGTGGATTGGCCAAGTGCCTCTGGATGCCACGCGTGAGTTAAGCGCTATCACCAGATCCTTCTATCCCTCACAATGTCCTCATGCCAATGCATCCCCACGCACTAGATGTCGGCACCATGCCGCGTGCATGAAGCCAGCACCACACCATCCGCCAGTCGCCAGCGCCTCGTTGCTTACCTGTAGCCAGCGCCTCGCCGTTCGCGGCCAACCAGCACCTGCTCCTCTCAAGGAGTCAGCGCCTCGCCACCTTCGAACCACCAGCGCCCCACTACCAGCGCACAACCAGCGCCTCGCCACCGATGGCTGACCAGCGCACACGCTGTTGTGCCACACCTCCAGCACGAGCACTGGCGTCAGCATGTTCCACCATTGCGCGAGCGCTAACTCGCGCTCCCCTTCTTAGCGCCAGAATGTTATATTCACCTGAGAAAGTACAAGATTAACTTGGACAAATGTGAGTTTGGTCGCACCAAGATCTTGTACTTGGGTCGTGAGATTTGGCGGATGGACTGAGGCCGGACGATGCCAAGGTGGCCAGCGTCCATTTGTGAAGAACTACATTACTATAGCTTCCCCACTAACTAACCTCACGAGCCTTGACACCCTGTGGGAGTGGACTGATGAGTGTGAGGGAGCTTTAAAGAAACTGAAGTATGCTCTCACGCACTACGAAGTGCTTAAGCTTCCGGATCCTGAGTTGCCTTTCATTGTGACCACAAATGTTAGCCAGTGTGGCATTGGCACGGTCCTTGCACAGCAGAAGGGGGAAAAGTTGAGGCCAATCGAGTACATGAGCAAGAAGATGCCGTCTCAGAAGCTAGCTAAGTCCACTTACAAGCGGGAGCTCTATGCCCTATACAAGGCGTTGACTCGTTGGAGGCACTACCTCCTTGGCAGATTTTTCTATGTGAGACCTGACCATGAGACACCGCTGGATCAAGACACAACCTACTCTCTCAAACGCACTCAAGAGATGGATTGAAATCATAGATATGCATGACTTCAAATTGACCACGTGAAGGGAGAGTACAAGAAGATAGCGGATGCATTGTCTAGGAGGGCAGACCATCTGGGCGCACTGGTGACCGAGATCGAGATATCTGATGGAAGCCTATCGAGAGGACCCCATCATGTCTGAGATCATGCGCAAACTTGAGGCCAAGGATAAGGCCACATCTGATGAGTTTATGCTGATTGAAGGCTTGTTGTTCCTCGATAAGGCCGGGAATAAATTTCTTTGTGTCCCATCTGGAGAGTCTTTGCGTAGTTTATTTTTAGGTGAGTGTCATGACACAACTGGTCATTTTGGATAAAAAGACAGCAGCGAACTTAGTACAGAAGTTCTGGTGGCCCACGATGATGGATGATGCAAAAAAGTATGTGGAAACATGTCAGGTTTGTCCGCGTGACAAACCGACGACGCAAGCTCCGGTGAGGCTTATCAAGCCCTTGCCTATTCCTGCTGGTCCCGGTCAGAGCGTATCCATGGACTTCATGGATACTCTCGTGACCAGCAAGAGTAGTAAATGGCACATCTTCGTCATCGTGGACAGATTTAATAAATACGCTAGACTCATTGCCATGCCTCAGACTGCTAAGACTGACCATGTAATAAAACTGTTTATGGATAATTGGGTGCGTGACTTCGGTCTTCCAAAGTCCATTGTCAGTGACAGGGTTGCCAGGTTCACTAGCGAACTGTGGCAAACTACGGCCCAGTAGATGGGGACCCAGCTGCAACTGACTTCAGGCGATCATCCTGAGTCGAACAGTCAGGCAAAGCAGATGAACCGGGTAGTGCAACATTTGCTGAGGCATTATATTAAGCCCAGCCAGGAAGACGGGGATGAGAAGTAAGCTCTCATCTCCAGCCTGTACAACAATGCTGTGCATAGCACCACCGGTGTGACTCCCAACCAGCTACATCTCGGTCGGAAGCCATGATCTGCAATTGCTTTCCTACTACCAGAGAACCAGCCCACAGCAGCACCAGGCAGCATAGAATTAGCCGTCAAGGATGAACAGCCGCTCCAGCAGGCTGTCGAGCATATAAAGAAAGCTCAGGATGCCATGGTTGCATCTGAGAACAGGCACAGATAACTGAAACGTTCAAGTAGGAGAATGGGTCTGGGTTAAGTCATCTGAGCTGGGACAGGAAATGGGTATTTCTAGGAAACTCATGCCACAGTACTTTGGTCCTTGGGAAGTTTTAGACATAGTTGGGGATGCACCGGACAGACCCCGTTATGTTATCCGAATCCCTGGTCACCTTCGTACTCACCCTGTTTTCCACGCCTCCCAACTGGCCCTGCTTCACAGACCGATCAGTTTCCTTCAAGGAGATCAATGCTGCCCCCAACCAAGGACGGACACATGGACATTGACGATACAGTTGAGCACAAGCTGATGTCTGTGCCCAAGCCTCCAGGTAGGGGACGCCCTCTGAAACCGCAGATGCAGTACAGAGTGCGGTTCAGACAGCATACTGATCCTAAAGAAGACCGGTGGAGAGAAGAACTAATGAAGACTGCTCCACAGGTTATCTCAGGATATGAGAGAAGGTTGAAAGGAAAGCAGCCTGCTGATTTAAGACTTCTCAGAGGACTATTGAAGTACAGGAGGAGGGAGTGCGAGGATTTGAACCCTCGGCATACCTGCATACGCGGCCCCTATAAGCATGCATATGCCTGCCCTAAGTGAAGGCGGGCCCCTGAATCTCATCGAGGCCTGGATTCATCAGTTTTGCAAGTCTTGGTGGGCTCCGGACAGTTACCACGTGCGAGTTGGTTACATCCGCCCTGCTCGTGAGAATCGGAAATATTTGAGCGTTCTAGGCTCTTCCAAGAACACAGGGGAAGCAGGGAACACCGCACGTTTGTGCCTGGGTGGTTGGGCACACATAACCACTTCGGTCCCAGGCCACTGTCTGAAAGGGCCTGGGCGCAGACACTTTGGTCCAACTCGAAGCTAGACGGCACACACGCGCCCAGGCCAGCAGCAAAGCAGGGGAGCACTTACCATTTAGGAAAGAGCTCGCCACTGGATGAGGCATTCGGGCAGTTGGTGGTGCGAGCGGCAGCGCTGCTGGAGCGGGTGCTCGCGCCTGCTAGCCATGCGCTGGGTGCATGAACACAAGCGCAGTCGTGAGAAGGAAGGGCGCTGCAAGCAGGCAGCGCCATAGCCCAGCCCCCATAGTCAGGCTTGGGCTTGGACAAGGTCAGCGGAGTATGGCAGTGGTCTTCGGATAGAGAAGGCATGTGGGTGGGGAAGACGAGGATGAGCACGAGAGGGCGAGAGAAGGGAGATGTTGTGAGAGTACGTACATGGTCCTGGCGGAGGTCTGCATGGTCGACATCTGGATGTACTGTGGTCGCTGCTGCTGACGTCAACTGCTTGCTTCGTCATTAGGATAGGCTAGCATAGTAGATGTGAGATCATAGTCTGGACGATGAGCGCCAAGTAGGCGGAAGAGCTTCGAGGACATTGTTGGTGGTGGCAAGCGTATGCTTTCATTGACAATTGGGATCGCTGCTTTGGTCCTCCTTCGGTGTGATATCAGTGCATTTCTGCTTTCTGGACAGCTTTCGACTATCTGGCTTTCAATGTGATTTTGCAATCTGGAATTCTGTAATTTGAAAATTGTCCTTGCACTACTTTGTATCGTTTGACATTTAACAGATGTCCCGAAGGACGCAAAGGACACTTTTTTTTTCTTTAATTACTATTATTAAAAGATAAAGGAAAAGTGGCCATTAGTGCTCACTGAACACAAAAGCATCCCGTTCAATATACAGCACACAGCATCAGCAGCACTCACACCAAAGGTCGGACAATCATAGCCAATAACATCAGACACTCCCCCATTCATAGATCGATTGTCAGCCGAATGCTACCCATCTGCACAGCAGTAATCAACTCAAGAAATAAAGCAATAGGGGAACTGCCTCCCCTCCCCCACCCCCCAACCCCATTCACAAATTCAATTGGAACATGCACAAACTGCCACCCCAATGCCTAACCAACCATTGAACCCCAGCCTCCCCTTTCCCATGCCTACCCAGTTGGGAGGTGCACCCCATGTCAAAGCCCACAAACATGCACATTCAGCAGCGCTCAACAACATTCTTTTCTTTCTGCAATTCACAACCACCTCTGCTTCTAATTCAAAGAAACTCTTTGAGTTCTTCTGTTCAAAGCATACGAAATCCAAATGACAAAAAACTACTGGCAGACACCAGAGACCCAGAGACCCTGGATGTACAACTCTTTCCTTTACGCATTCCACAACCGACCTTTCCTCTTCCTCTTTTTTTTTACTCCTCTTCATTCTCCAGTTTTCTTACTCCCAGATCGAACCCAGAAAATCGTGAAGCAGGACAGCACAGGTTCACTCCAGATTTCCCTCTTTGATCTACTTCCCCCCCAGCCCCCCTACCCTCACCTCCCACAACCCCCCTTCCTGGAAACACACACTTACACCACTTTCTTTTCAACCTTTCAGTGGTTAACACGCCCTCTGCTGTATCCAGTAGGGCCCTTGCAGAACATCCCTCCAAACTTGCAGTGATGTAGACTACTCGTCGCACCCTCAACTCACACTGTTTGGTACAGTAGGGATTTGGCTCACCGTCAGATGTCTCCGTCGCATGCGGCAAGCCACCACAAGACAGGCTTGACTGACAGCGTTACGGCCAAAGTCCCAAACTCTCACACCCTATTGCGCTTCAATAGACGGGATTGAACTTGGTTAAAGTGAATCAGTTGCCGTGCATGAAGAACGCAGAAAGTACCATCCCATTGTCCTTGACTCAAGATCAAGAACCCCGGTTACTGACGCCTGTGCACCCCAATCCCCACCCCATCCCCTACTGTATAGTTTAGATCTCCACAAAGATGGACCTTCTTCACTAAATCCTCTCATTCGCTAACAACTTCTAGGCACAAACAAGCATGTTGCCAGTATCTGCCAGCCAGCATGGGATGCTGAACACATTACCACCTATATCGTCATTATGCAAATGGCGTGTAATAGCCTCGACAGTCAGCAATGAGCTGTGCAAAGGACCACCGATAGGGGCTTTACGCAAGTGTTGTCTAATAGCTTCAACAGTCAGCAATGGAACCTTGTATAATCGCCTGGACATTGACTAGAGAAGTTCGCTGGACACCGATGCAATGTGTACTGGCACCAGATATCTCCGATACAGGGCAAGCTCTGCCTATTGGCTGCACCAGCAGAAGCTGCTGGCCTGTAAGTGCTGCACAAGAAGGTGGCATTTCTATCTGGCGCGTGCAATGCCACTTTGGGCCCCTAATGCAAGGTGGTATTAAACCACCACCACCTCCAAGCCTTTTTTGCCAAGGCGGATTTCCCCTGCGCACGGAGAGGGTGCATTTTCCCTTGGGGGGGGGAGGGGGGAATTTTTGGAATGCCCCTCCGGCTTCCATTTATTTGCAGTATGCCCCTCTGACGGCCGACTTACCCTGTCATGCCCCTCTGACAACGATTGAAGTTTCCAAAAAAAAACTGGCGTCGTTTGGGCGTAAAATATGTTCAATGTGCCCCTACCGGTACCAGTTCCAAGTTTCCAGTATGCCCCGGTAGCTCCCCTCCCAGGGCCAGGGGAACGACCGTGATTGCCACCACCAGCCACAGGGGCATGCTGGACAGTTGCACCCCGCAACCGATTCCAACCTGATGTTCTCGAGTTGCAGAGAGCAATCCAGCATTCACTCCGCCTTAAAGCCTTGCTTCCTATTGTCCTTGCCATTGTAGCACGTGTGTATAAGGGCCATGTGGACTTGACGTCATCCTCACCTTCCTCCAGTATATCACTGGCAGTTTTTTGTGAGTGCACACATCGTTGCGATGCCTTAGCAACACAAACCGAGGGTTGCGCTCGTTATAGGACTTAACCCAACATCTCACGGCATGAGCTGACGACAGCCATGCAGCATCTGTATGAAGTCAAAGTGCATCTCTTACGAGGAGTTTCTTTCATATGTCAAGGGCTAGTAAGGTTTTGCGTGTTGTACAGGGGCCTGCAGGAAACTTTAGAGGCCCCAGGGGCACGACAGGGTAAGTCGGCAGTCGGAGGGTCATACCGCAAATAAATGGAAGTCGGAGGAGCATCTCAATTTTCCGTTTTTTTTTGGCTGGTGTCGCCAGCCATTTTGGTCCTGTCTCACTGTTCATCCCGAGAATGAAGGGGCCCTCTGACAACTCTCTTTTAGAAACCAATCGGGGTCAGGTGCACTCTGTGGTCATACCCACCTGTCTGATTCTGATTTCATTATCGTCGTGAGTCAAGTCTCTCTTGGTGCTAGCTTGCTCTGTGGTTTGCATCAGCTAATTCATTTTCGCTCCAAACTGATTATCCAAAAACCACCGGCTCCTACTCGTTGAGCGGAAGTCAGGCAAAGCTTCCTTGATAAGAAGGAACTATATCAACTCTCTTTTAGCAACAATCGGGGTCAGGTGCAGGCTACAAGCCTCAAGTCAGTTGCATCAGGCAGGAATGGATTCAGTCTAGATTTACTAAGACACCCTTGCTGTGAGTAGCATGGGTCAAATCCGATCTTGTAACGATAGTCGCAAACACACCTACATCTTCTACATATATCTAATTCCAAAAATACATGCATGACAGTTGCCAGTATCACCAGCATCGACTCTGTTTGCTTGGCACTCTAAAGCAGAAATAAGTTTTGTTGTGCTTTGGTGTCTCTAGGTGGTGCTGCAGCCCCCTGGACCATTGGAACAGGGGACGGGCTTATAGCCCCCGAGGCAAAAAGGATGATTACGAAGATGACCATCTTCTATACGAAATGCTGGGTGTAGGTGCCAGGGAGGAGCAAGGTAAATGATGATTGCCACACAGGGAAGATGCAGAGTCCCTCGTGCTCTTGGATGTTTCCAGCGGCACTTAATGCTTACTCTACCCCTTCTACAGACGGCCATAGCTAAAAATCTGGTCTGGATGAGGCTACTGTAAGAAGACATCCACAAACAAAGGGACGAGACCCCACAGCCCCCAGTCTGCCAAAAGGGGATGGTCCCGAAGCTGGTCCCATGCAAACTGGGTGACTACAATCCTGGTGGATCTAAGGAGAGCACCAGCCCTCGATGCAACCACGGTGGAATGTCGTAAATTGTCAATGAGAGTGGAAAGAAGATACAATAACCAGTTACAATGAAGTGCTGGCCTCAGAAAACCAACATAGAATGCTTTGTGCGCAGAGGGCAAGGAGATTGCCTCTGTTTCTTAAATTCTATGGCCTCCTCACATAGGCTATGGGCAGTGAGGCTTTGTTAAACCCAAAGACTGCAACTTTTTAAAGTATGCATGATTCTGCGGGTGATGATCTAACCCGGCCAGTGTACCCATATGCCGGACAAACAGTATACAGTCTAACAGTAGAGAGTGGCGCCTCTGCCTGTAAGGTACCTCAAAAGGGACTGCAAAGCAACACCTTCAACAATGGACTGCTCGATCAGGAATATTGGATGGTGGGGGAGGACAGAATAAAACGCGCCTCGTTTAAAAGGAGGTGGGGAAAAAATGAAGTCAATGGAAGGTTCACCTGTATCTTCTACTGAATACTCCGGGCTTGAGCGAAATTGTTGCCAGGGGCGACAAGCTGTTCATGGCCTGTTCAAAAATAAGGTCACACCCCGGGCCTATGTGAACAAACAAATTAGACACGTAACTGTTAGGAAACAGGTCACGAGCTTGAATTGTGACGGAAATCAGAGGAATACAATAATGTAAGGGAGCCATCTTTTCTTTCTTTTTTTTTGCTGTTGTTTTTAACTTTTTGTGCCATTTTTGTGTAACTGTTAGTACACAGGTCATGTGATGGAATCAGACGTATACAATCAATAATGTTAGGGGTCCTCTTTTGTTTTTTTGTGCTTTTGTTTCTGTCACTTTGTGCTGTTTCATTTTACTGCTAGTGGTAAACAGGTCACAAGATCAAATTGTGATGGAATCAGAACAATGCACCAATGCCAGGGCGTTAGGGTTCATCCTTTTCTTTTTGTTTGTTTACTTTTGTTTTTGTTGTCCACGCCGTTTGTTTTACGCCTAGTGTGCCTTGTAGGTTTTGCACTGCTCCCCCAGCTGTATTTGAATGGAGGGACCAGGGTTGTTCAAATACAAGCACACACCTGGCCATTTGTGATGGAATTAAATGTATTAAAATTTAAAAGGTGCTACCCTCCTTTTTTATGAAAAAAGGAAAATGAACACGAGTACGCAGGGAAAAGGGCTTCCAACACGACAAGTACACCGGGGTTCTCTCTCTCAGGGGCAAGTTCTCTTCACTTCTCCTTTTTCGGGGAGTGTGGAGGAGGGTTTCTGCAGCCCAGCCCACATATCATCGCCCACCTACCCCACATTGTACCACCCGGTGCACAAAAAGCATCACGCACCTCCCCCACATTGTACCCCCAGCCCACAAAGGGCCATCCAGCCACATAGTATGACTCAACCCACATAGTACCCCAGAGCCAGACGAGCCAAGTCCACATGGTACAAATGTACCAACCAACCCACATAGTATTACCCATGCCACACAATACAACTCAGGCACATAGTACCGCCTACCGTCTTCCCGTGAACATAGCGCATGTGTTGTAAACTAATACGACGTACAGGTTGCTTTCTATCCGAATACAACGCACATGAGATCTAATTCGAACAGCTGGTACATTCGAAAACAACACATGCGTTCCATTTGAATCATTGACTTCTTCTTTTCTAGAACTCAAATACAACGCATATGCATTATGTTCGGAGGAAGATGGTAGCCGTCCCACGGTGTGCTCCTTTTTTTGGGGCGCTTCGTCAGAACAGAGAGGGGCGCCATGCACTGTCTATGGCAAAAATGGCAGAGATTATGGTCATGATATCCGTATGAGTCCCGGGCTGTGTGCTCTGCCTCTGGCCTTCACCACAGAGTGCTCTGCCACTCTCCCTATATGTTATGACCCACATGGTCTTTTCCGATCTGGTGCACCCACCACCACAGAGCAGAGGCGAGCCTTTTGGCTTTACCAAGTAAAAACCCTTTCGGATATCAGAAGCGAAGGTCGAGGATGAAGGTAAGGTAAATGTCCGTTTGGAAATTAGCTGTTCCAAAAGGGGAAAGAATTGGAAGGGGTTGATAACCAGGACATCGTCAAAGCCGTTGGGGTAAGCAATTACAGAGGGGAAAGGCAGTCATAGCGAAGAACGTCTGAGAGCAAACAAGATCGAGTGAGGGTCCTCTTGCCAGTCCAGAGAGATCAAAGTTCATCAAGAACACGGTGATAAAGAAGGGTTCGGGAGGAGCTCTGCTTCTTCTCCTCCTTTGTCGACGTATCCTTTGCCGACGTATACGGCACACACACACACACACACACACACACACACACACACACACACACACACGTGCGCAGGCGCCCGCTGTGAGAACTATTCTATCTATTCTATTATAATGCTTGAGAGACTAAGAGAGAGAGCCCACAAATTCAAGCACTTCGTGCCTGTATTTACTCTAATGAGCTTCTTCATCTTGTGGCCATGGGGGAAGGGCAAGAAGGAGAAGGGTCATGTGCGAGGGTACTATAGGAGATACACGATTGAGGCAGGGATTGGGTATAGGTGAGCAAGGAGGACCTCTGTTATCATGCAGGTTCGTAGTGATCAGACTGACCTGAGAGTCTGAACGAGGGTTGGAGGGCTAGCCTGAGAAGCGAACCTGCAGTGATGTCAATGAGAGCAAAGCTGAAGCAGCAGGTCTCCTTGGATCCAGTCACGAAATATAAAAATCAAGACTTGGAATTGAGGCGAGTCTGGTCACCCAGCAGATCAGACTCCGCCCCACTCCGTAGGTCAAGACTCGCATCTCCCAAACGACGCCCTCTCCACACTTACAGGCCCAAAACAACCCCAGATATGCATTTTATTTTTTTTATTTTGTTTTGGCCAGATATGCATTTTATGAACCTCAGGGTCTCGGATGATCGTCATTGTCAAGCCCGTTAGTACCTCTTTCCTTTGCGGTTTTGGTTCAACGGTTCATCAAGTCATGGAAATGACACGACCCCAGAGGCTGACGGAAAGGTCTCACAGTAAGTCCTAAGACAATGTCACCTTCTTCTTCCCCCCAAATACAACGTACGAACATTGAAGCTGTATTTGGGGGTATGTTTCAGTCTAAATACAGCAATAATGACCGTACGTTGTATTCGGGGGAAGAAGGTAGTAATGAATAGAGCAGGACTATCCTTGCCTCTGACAGCGTACTTACCCAAGTCTCTTACAATTACGGCCTGGCTCCACTACTCACCAAATGTGCAAAGAGAGAATGAATCTTCCGCTAGAACATGGGACGATACACCGGCATATGGTGAGTAGTGGAGTGAGGCCCATGTTCTTCTTTTGATGCTTTTTGATACTTTGTGGCCACCATTGGGCCTCGCTCCACCACTCACCAGATGCACAAAAGACAAAACTGTATCTTCCCATGTTCTAGCGGAAGATTCATTCTCATTCTGCACATTTGGTGAGTAGTGGAGCGAGGCCCATTATAAACACACATTTCGATGCCTTCCCATCTGTGCCAGAGATTGGCTGCCATATATACATCTCACAGTCTGGTCCCCTTTCCTCAGCGACCTGAAGCTGAGACTCAGCCTTTAGACAAAGAAAATAGTGCAATCATGACTCACTCAGGCAACCCACACGTGGCAATTATCGTGAAGGACTGGTGTTTGAGGAGACAACGCTTCTCCTTCACTTTCATACAGGTCAGTCGTGGTTCCCATTAAAGCACGATCCAAAGAACACAGCCAAACACCCTACTGTCCTCGCCCTTCCTCGTCCTGCTCCACTCCTCTCTCTCTCTCTCTCTCTCTCTCTCTCTCTCTCTCTCTCTCTCTCTCTCTCTCTCTCTCTCTCTCTCTCTCTCTCT
>BFEA01000149.1:2171116-2185637 GCA_003427395.1 Chara braunii | reverse complement strand
GGGAGGGGAGGGGAGAGGGTGCGCTTCGCCAAGGCGCGCGAACTCACCTATTTCCCTTTTGGGCCGAGTGTGAATGGAACTCTCCACATCTTCAGAGACAACACCGCGGGCACAGAGAGAGAGCGAGAGAGAGAGAGCGCGAGAGAGAGAGAGAGAGGGAGAGAGAGCACCTCCGCAAGACGGTTCGCACGCAGCTCGTAGTAGCTGCCGATTCCTTTCCGTGCAGCGCCGAGCAGAACGGAAAATCCCGGGGGCGCTGCGCGCAGAAAACAAATGTGCGTCCGCAAATCCAATGTGCCTAGCTCGGTTGACACACCATGAACTGTTGCAACGCGGACCTGAGTTCGAATCTTGTCGCAATTATCTGGGCCAATTATCTGGGCCCCATTGCCGCGCCATGCCACTACGAAACCAAAACCTAGAAAGGCTATACTGACATCGCCCGTACGGACTCGTAGAGCACTGACGGAAACGCGTGAGGGCGGTTGATAGGTCGCTTGGTTTGCGTGGCATTGTTGCTTCTGAGGGCCTCGCCACACCACTGCCGAAACGGCAAAAAAAACGAATGCATCTTCCGCAGAAGTGGTAAGCCTCGGATCCCACACTACTTACCATAATCAACCTACCCCGTGGGCTGGGGAGAGTTCCAGGTTTGGTTGGTGTTCCCTGTACTGTACATAGGGGCTCGTTGGACACTCCTCGGCCGCGTAAATCCCCGAGGAAAATTGCGTTCCACCTATCCTCGGGGATGAAAACGAAAAAAAAAAGTGAAAACATTTCGTTGGGGAATCCTTGGGGCGACCTCGGGCTACAGCCATTTGGTGGCATTCCCCAAGGGACCTCCCGAGGTCCCTTGGAGGTCAAGGATCCGTGATAATCGGAGCGGCGAGGGCACCCGTTGTCGGCAAGAATTTTTTGTCTGCTGGTCCATTGGAGTTCCTACCGGGCAGCGCATGGACATCTTGGGTCTTCAACGTTCGGCTTCCAGGAACCTTACGCCATTGGTAACCGTTGGTGGCCGGCCGGCCCCTGCGGACGTCGTCGACCAGTGTTCTCCCTCGCAGTGTGTGCCGCCAAAAGGAAAGGGGTCGAACGGTCGGCAAATTTGAATACTTCAGCTGACCCCCCTTCCTCCAATTGCCTGCGGTATTCCGTGACGAAAAACGTTACAAGGTGTTTGTACCATGTTGCGGTCTGTCGTTTGCAACCCTCCTCATCGTCGTTTGCTGGAGGTATACCGTCGTCGTCTAGCTACTGCCCTTCCCCACTTGCCTTTCATGACCGACGTCTTTCGAAGGTTGCCGCTGCTGCTCCTGGTCATCCTTTTGCTTGTCCTTGTTGCCTTTTTCCGCGTCTGCATCCTCGGCAGGGTGCATGGACATACATGTAAGAGGCGGTCTGCGAAGAAGGACGACGGCATGGACAGCGGCAGGTCTTCAGTGGACCACTCCAGAAGCCACCGCGCGGCCCATGGCCCATCTCGCTGTGCAAGGGTGTACGACCCATTAGAGTGTGTGTGTCGTATGTTGTCCGTCTGCTACCTTCATCGTCGCTGTTCGGTGGACCTTCACTGTCGTCGTAGAATTACGGCCTTGTCGTACGTGTTATTAATGGTCGACCTCTATTGAAGGTTGCCACTGTTGCTCCTAGTCACAATTTTTCTTGTTGTGGTCCTCCTGTTCCACGTGTGCTTCCTCTATCGTTGATTGTTGACCTTTATCGAAGGCCTCCAACAGAGAAGATGAGGGATCGACACCAACTGCAGTTGACATCGACATTGGCAACTCATTCCCACGGGCGCTTGTCCACACTGGATGCAATCGCCATTGCCCAAAAGACACATGGCGACATACGCAACTTCTCCCAGAAGTACTCCTCCGTCGCATCATCGCATTGTCTAAGATCCTCCCACACCCCCCCCGTCCTCCTTTTCATTCACCACCTCGGCGTCACTCATGGAAGCACACTGCAACCCATGGTGCAACAAACATGAATTGCAGCCTCGGGGATGGTCACGGTATCCATCCCTTCAACTGAGACTTGATGAAGCGTCTTCCTCCTCCACGCGCGGATCTGCGCTTTCATTCTACCCAATGCCCTCTCCTGCTGACAACGAAAAAACACGGTCGTTACGGTCGCCGCCACGGTCGTTTTCTCGATTGTCATCAACTTCACACGCCCGTCGTCGTTGTCACCCTCCATCAGCGCATACGTTGCAATGCTCATGAACCACGCAAATACAACAACCTACCAACTCGGCACGACCACGGTAACTTCAGCACTAAGTCCCCGATGACGTTTCCTGCGTGTGCTCGACTCAACATATAGGCGCGGCGGCATGCAGGCGATGACGATGTACTTTCACGGGGCGCTCACAAATTTGTGACGATGTACGAGGACTCCACTACGTCGTCGTGACGTCCAACACCCATATTGAAATTTGATTTTCGAACGGGGAGGGCAGCTGGACCACACCGTAGCAAGACGAACATCACCCAATGGACCAAGGCATTGTTCCCCCCACGGCAGATTATAATATTATGAAAATGGTCGCCGACGGCCGAAAGGAATGATCCTTAGAAGACCACCCCAAGGATAGGTGGAACGACAACGATAATTTCCTTCAAAACCCCCAAGGAAACTTCCTCGGGGCCCGAGGACGCCCCAAGGAGTGTCTAACGAGCCCCATAGAGTAGCGAGAGGATGAGATAGAGGAAAATATATACAAACAAGATTGAGAGAAGAAGAGTCTTATCCCATACTACTTACGCATCTAAAATTTGTAAAAGAAACGAAAAAGTTTGGCCGAATCCTGTCGCCCCATAAAAGAAAACGGGAACCCCACAGTACCGGCACCGGTGAAGCTTTCACGTGGGTAGCGTTGCGTTTTGGTGGGCGGGTGGTCGTGAGGGACCGAAAATTGTCCACTTCAACGGACACTTTCCTATAATGGACAATCTACAATGACCAACTTTCCTACAGCCCCGCAGGGGTCTGCCATGTCACATACCAAACGCAACCACGGATAAACCACGCCAACCAAAGGGACACAAAAAAATTCAAAAAATAAAAATAAAACGGACCCTTATTTTTCGTTGTTGGGTATGGGGCCGGTTCTCTTCCATTTTCCCTTGAGTTTTTTCTGCGTCGATCATTCCCTGCCCGCCACGACTTCAAACATTTCTACTTGCCTCCTAAGTTGTCGCCGCCACCTTAGCCTGCAGAATCATGTGGGATCCAACAAAACACTAGCCTTTACTTACCGTAAGTAGTGTGGGATTAGACCCGAATATAGATTCAAAAAAAATTAGGATCCCACCATTTTCAGCACGAGTAGGGGGTGACACTTCCATCGAATGAAAGTGGAAACGTTTGTAGTTGCGGCGCTTAGCGAGCAAACGTCGTTGCGAAAGAAGTAAGGAAATCTAGAGAGAGTCGAACCCCTACCCTGCCGCTAAAGAGATGGAACGTTGTTTTTGATTTGTTTTTTTTTTTCCCCTCATCGTCCTAGTTGGCTAGCGTGCTAGATTTGCCAAAACAAACGGCACGTTAATAGTAAAAGTTCCTATATGCGCGGTGTCGAGCGCATCGGCTCTTGCGTGAACGAGGGTCCTCCCGGCCATGTCAAGCAGGAGATAAACAAAACAAAATCAAGAGACAACTCGGGAACAACGCATAAATAATTCTGCGAGCCACCGAGACGGTGCGTGGTCGCATCGTCCCTCGCCGCTTTGGCCGGGTGCGCCAGCAATACATCCCGCGGTCCCCTACGACAGGATAGGTTCCCGCGGGGCATAAGCTACCTTCCCTAAGGGGTTGTCACCACCCTTAGGGGCGTATCCCTACCGAGCTACCGGCCCACGTGCGAAAACTTTTAGATGCAATCGCAGAGGTAGGCCAACCGATGGCGTTTGCTCGTTCTTCGTAGTATAGATACGTTGGTTAACGTCAAGTGGACCCGAACGTCGTTCATTCCTTAGGGCACTGATCTCCTAAGTACGAACGATCGCCAGTCGACCAGGACGGTCTCAACCAAACGTGAAACCCACGACATAATCCTAGTCCCTTTTACACACAATCAAAAAAAAAGTTATAACAAACACACAGAATTTCACGAAACAGAGTCGGTCGTAGTCGACAGGAACATACCCAATCTGAAATGATGACTGAAAGAATCAGCAGCATCATATAGTACATCCAGCAACACGATATAAAAAAGAATCCGACCACCCCGCGTCGAATTCCACAAAAACAATCATACAATCGCCAACGGGAAGTTGACTATCGATAATAACATTAATGCAGCCGCCAAGGTAGTCGGACTGCCTTAATTTTGACTTGATGAGACACGCTGCCAAAGTTATTCATTCCAACTAAAGTCGACCTATGATTGAACACGCATACGCCTGTCTCCCTACATTCTCGATTTTCCTGGATGACAGGTTGCTTCGCGGATGATTCTTGATCATGGACATTGCTTGACGTGTTGCATGCCTCTTCCTCTAGGAAGTGGTCTGTGGATATTCCTTCCCCTCGCCCGAGCCCGAAGAATCGGATCTCAAAGGTTGGGCCGTCACCACCGAGTCGGCAAAGTACCACCTTCGACGAGTCGGGTCCACTCCAAGTCGATATCAGGGCCGGCTCCGAAAGCATACGAACCCCCGCCTTGGATGCTTCCTAGAGAAAAGAGAATGCGTTCACCGTAAGTAGTTTTCAATTATTCTCATCCCTTCTCGGTTCATGGTAACTTGGACGTAAAGAAATTGAATGAGATAGAGAATGAGAATCATTTTGACAGGTACAAGTAGATAAAATCGGTTGTGATAGACTGCTCTCACGGTACCCGTTGTAGTTATTCATTTCAAAATTCAAGTATTTTATCATGCAGGCAGGCGAAGGACTGAAAGAGGACAATCCTTTTCCTTTTCTCCAACAGGCAAAATCAATCTCCTTAGCAAACATCCTCCTACCTACCTGCACAACATGCAAAGAAGACAAGTTCAAAGAAAAACAATACAATCCCACACTCGAGTCAGACCACTTCATCCACATGCATGACTCTCACAACTTTCTTCTGCTTTTCCTTTTGAACATTCAAAATGACAAGGTCAAGCAAAGTGTGGGTTTACGCAGGTGTGAAGGGAAATCTGAGTCATTCAACTGACCTTGAGTGAAGTTGAGTCGGCTTACTCAAGAAAACCAAATATTTTCTCAAGAGTCGCTCACGTTGCGGCCGTTCACAAGGGTAGCCATGCTCTCCCTTAGGTACCACCACTGACCCAGACGCCGCTCACCAATCTAGAAGTGAGCTCGCCGTTTGAACAAAGTGCTCTCCCTCTCAAATCCCACACAGTCTCAGCGACTCTTTCCTCCCAAATATAGCGTCACCTCGATCCGCCAAATACCAAGTTAGGTCACCACACGCCTGCCGCAATACTTGGCGGCCCCAGACTTAAACCCCGCTCGTTCAACGTGCCGCAAAAAAACTACGACCTTGATAACTCCTGCACGTGTCGCATGCCACAACGCCCTCAATGAGACGATCGCCACACCAAGTCAATTACAAGGCGATCCACACCATTTCCCTGTGACGACCACCTGTCTCATCATCCTCATTCACTCCCAACAATTTGACAACGCTTCAATGTCTGTCGTCACGCCTTCCACGTCACCACGTCCTAACGACCTCACGCCCACTCTAGTTCAAAATGCACTTCCACCTTGGCGGTACCGTCCCTGCGGCAACGTCCAACCCCCCTTTTCATAGTTCTATGCAAAATATTGTTTCCACAAAATTTGGCAACGCTCTCGCCGTACCGCCAAGAAAACCAGCGCTTCCGCCGCAAGAATTCGACAGCGCTTCCGCCGTACCGCTAAGAAAACCAGCGCTGCCGCCGCAAGAATTCGGCAGCGCTTCCGCCGTACCGCCAAGAAAACCAGCGTTGTCGCCGCAAGAATTCGGCAGCGCTTCCGCCGAAGGGTACAACGACGCGGCCTCCTACTCAAGAAAATCCGTTGCCGCACGGCCCAATCCAGCAGCAGCAAGCCTATGGCTCCCCCACAACCTGCAGCACAGCACAAGAGGTGGGGCAAAAAACTCCCAGCCTCTAGCTATGGCTGCGTGCTTCTGCAGGCCTCCAGCACTTCGCCTCATTACACCAGCAGCCAGCCAGCCAGCATCTACTCAAGTAGAATGCCCCAGCAGCATTGCCACAAGTGTGAGGCTGCTGGGTGGCAGGCTAGCTTTTATAGTTGGTTGAAGGCTGAGGGCAGCTGCTTTGCCCCCAACCAAATCTCGGAATAGAGCCTGGCCCTTGATCAAAATCGCGATCAAGGGTCAGAAAACTTGATGTTCCCCTAGGGGAACCAAGTTCTGAGTCCTGGTGATGCATCTAGCCGTCACCTACGGCCAGACGCAGCCCATAAATGACCGTACTCATCCATTTTTTAGCAGACTGTTGTAACCAACAGTTTGCTGTCTATTCATAGTCCAGATGCTTCTAAACTTGCATCTGGACCGAGGCCGCGGCTAAATCCGTGGCCGTTTCCCCCCCTTTTTATTTTCCAACTTCTTCCCTTTTTTTTTTTTTTCTCTTTTCGTTTTTCTGTTTGGGGCAGCCGTCGTCCTGAAACGAACGGCCTGCTTATTCACAGAGTCGTACTAGAGTCAAGCTCAACAGAGCCTTCCTTCCACCTTTTGCCCCGCGCCCGTACCTGGACACTTTCAGCGTCAAGTTCAGGCGCGCAGGCAAACGCTGCAGCCCGTTCCTAAACTCAACGGGCGCAGGTAGCTGGTCTCTCTCTCTCTCTCTCTCTCTCTCTCTCTCTCTCTCTCTCTCTCTCTCTCTCTCTCTCTACCTACCTACCTACCTATCTGAACCTGGCCGCCTAGGGCGGCACATTCGCTGCCCATGGGCAGATTGTCGGGGTCCAACCCCCTGATGAGTCGGTGAAGGTCCGACGAAACAGTCTGGCACAATTACCTCTGCCCGTTCGTTCGAAACGAACGGGTACCACGAGAAAAAAGGGAAGAAAAAAAAAATCTAACCCAAATCTAAAAAGGAAAAAAAAAAAAATCTAAACAAGATCTAATAAAGAAAAAAAATCTAAAGAAAAGAAAAAAAGGAAAAAAACCTACCTCGTTCTGAAAGGGCTGCCTGAAAAACAGGCGCTTGTTACATTTCGTGGGGACACTAAGTCCCCGTCACTTCTCCCTGCGCCAGATGGCGCCTCGTTTTAGTTTTTTTTTTTTTTTTTTTTTTTTCACCAACAGTCACCTCCCGTCGGGTCGTTTTGCCCCGATGGCACAAGAAACAAAAAAAAACAAACAACACAAAAAAACAAAAAGGAGTGACAGCGACTTACCTTGGCGATGTGACCTTCACGACGCCCGTATCTGGGCGCTTAGGCGTCCAGATTTGGGACAGGTAAGTTTCCTTTCCCTTTTTTTTTTTCCCAAGAAAAACATAAAAATTTTGGACCATCTCTCGATTTATGCGTATCATCCTTGAAAGCGCAGAGGCCATGCAACTCTGCGCGGCTGATTGCAGCCACGTGATCTCGACGATCGTGCGGCCGAAATCGGTCGCGCCTGACCGCCAGGGCTGCTCCAAAAAGGAGCTAGCCCAACATTTCAGTATTCCTCGGGTTCGATGTCTGTATCAACGGCATATGAGCCTGGTACCTGACCGACTGGGCTAGCTCCTACTACGAGAGTAGTAAGAGCAGCTCCTCTATATGAGGAGCTCTACCAAGTCACTCTTTCAGCCTGTAGCCCAACAGGCCTCACCTGCCTGAGGCCTAACAGGCCTTGCTTGCAGGCCCCTGTCTCGTCGGTTGGTTGCGTGACTGCCTGCTTGACTGGTCACCCTTCTGGGAAGGCCTCAGCAGCGGTCTGTCGGCCCCTCGGCTCGAAGTCAAACCCCGTGGCCCATAAACCCTTCTTTTTAGCCTCCTTAGGCCCTGAATCGCGCGGCTGGAATAGGTATAGTTTTACCGTTCTCATGTCCGCACATACTGCGGCTTCAGCAAACGAAGCATTACCATTCACATCCGTTACTCCTGGACGCCACATGCGTTCGGACTAACGTTCAAACTTTTAATCTGTCAGTCATAGGTCAGGTCTGCATAAACTTTTGGCAACCGTCGGCTCATCAAGTCCTTCAATTCAACGAAAGGGTCACACACCGTGCGACGTTGAAAAACCGCGGCAAATACCCTTGTCAGGGTATCTGCCCTGATAGCGGGTCTGTGAGATGCAAATTTTCTTTCTCGTTCCTTCCCGCCCACCTCCATCTTTTTTGTTTCTTTTACGTAAGTAGTGTGGGATCCGAGCCTAAAATGCATGTGTTGCTATTCATAGTAAGTCTTGTCATTCTGTGCGGGAAGATGGACTCGTACTTTTTCGTTTTGAAAGTGGTGTGGTGAAGCCCTTAGTTGTTTTCACTCCTGTGTGAGAAGTGTTGCATTACCAATAATTCCATTTTAAAAATTCCTTATTGAGGGCATATTCACACTGACACTTTTCTAAGTGTATCTGGCTACAATTATATGCAATTGTAAATTCATTTGACTGCAATCAGGTAGTGTGAGTATGCCCTCAGGTTGGATTTTGTCGCTACACCACTTTAGAAATATAAAAAAAAATGAATGTCTCTTCCGCAGGAAGTGGTAAGATGCATGTGTTACTATTCGAGTAAGTCTTGCTATTTGTGCGGGAAGATGGACTCGTACTTATTCATTTTGACAGTGGTGTGGCGAGACCCTTAGTTGTTTTTCACTGCTGTATGAGAAATGTTGCATTTGGAACACGAGAATAATTACCTGGAATTCCAGTTTCGGAATTCCTTATTGAGGGAATACTCACACTGACACTTTTCTAAGTGTATTCGGCTGCAATTACATACAGTCATAAATTTATCTGACCGCAATCAGGTAGTGTGAGTATGCCCTCAGGTTGGATTTTACTTATTTTTTGCATTGTTTACTAGAGGGACAGGGCTCAGGCTTTCAAAATTCCTTGTTGAGGTCATATTTTGCTTGTTATTTGCTTCATTTACTATAGGGGTGCGACTCAACCTGAGGGTTAGGGCTTGGGGCCTGTTGGCCCTTGCTGTTTGGGAACCAACATGCTACTTTCTTGTTGTATAGCCTTGGGCATTGGGCCTGATTGAAATAAAATTTCAATGTGATTTAAACCACCAGTACTTGACCTTGATTGAAAAAAAAAAAAAAAAAAAATCGTTTATGGGCACATTTTTCGGGGGTAAGCCAAGTGAACGTCCGGTCGATTATAAAAGAATTAAAAAATATATATATATACAAACAAAAAAAAAAGAAAAAAAAAAATCGCATTGTTTTTGTACGTGAGCGGGAGAGAGAGAAAGGAGAATGAATATTCTCATGTGGTCGTAGAAGATTCATTCCCGCTTTAAAAATTACGAACGGCGCGCTTGTACCGAGGGGGTGATCTCTCTCTCTCTCTCTCCCTCTCTCTCTCTCTCTCCCTCCTTTCTTCTCTCTCCCTCTCTCCCCCTCTTCCCTTGCGCATTCCTTTATGTGCAAAATGGAAAAATCTTCCCACGAACGCGGGAAGATTCATTCTCTTTTTGCATAGAAAGAAATGTACGAGGCTCTCTCTCTCTCTCTCCCTCCTTTCTTCTCTCTCCCTCTCTCCCCCTCTTCCCTTGCGCATTCCTTTATGTGCAAAATGGAAAAATCTTCCCACGAACGCGGGAAGATTCATTCTCTTTTTGCATAGAAAGAAATGTACGAGGGGAGAGAGAGAGAGAGCAAGACGACGCGTTTGTTGCGCCACTGCGCAGCGAGCGCGCCGATACGTCTCTCTCTCTCCCTCTCTCTCTCTCGCACGCGCGCGCGTGCACGAGTTATGGAGAACGGACTTTGGCTTTTTTTTAATATAAATAAGTACTGCGATTGTTTCTTTGTTTTTCCTTTTTTTTTAAATAGAATCTCGCTTTTTTTTTTCTCAAACCTTTTGGTGCTACTGATACCTCCAGGCTCGGGAAGGGTCGACCTACCAATAGGTACAAGCCTGAAATCGATAGTTGAGCGAGGTACTAATGGTTTAGAAGAAAGACTTGTAGAGTATCAATCTCCGATAAAAAACCTTACAAGGATAATTATGCAATATTGGTAAAAATTGAACACATCATGACAATTTTCTTAAGCCACCACTACCTTTCTCAATGTTGGAAAAAACGGTAATATACATCACACCGCGTTTTCATAGGGTCCCGAGGAGACTTGGGAAAAAAAAAATGTTTGGGCTTTATGAGCTCGAACAACGAAAAAAAAAGAAAAAAACAAGAATGCACAGAGGGGAAAGGAAGGACGTCGGGGAAGACCGTGACGGTGGTGTTCTCACATCAATGCCGGAAGGGATGCATCTACCCAAAATAATAACTAGTTTTTTTTTTTTTTTTTTTCCCTTTTGATGTCGTTATAGTGCCCTACCAACCAGGCAGGGTGGAATCCACGACCAACTGACATTTTGCAACAAATAGGACACTCTCTCACATGTTCTCAAAATTCTGTATCAAGTTGTTTCCACGTCCCTAAAAAAAACAAATTCTTCTTCGTTTCCCCCCCCCCCTTCTGTAATAGGTGTTTTGCAAGAGGCAACTTTGGCGTTTTTTCTCTGCTCAGAGGAATCCGCAGAAAAATCGAAAATTTTGAGAATCCATAGGAGAGGTCGTGTTCTTTCTAGGAAAAGTATTAGAACATTTTCAAAAATTATCTAGACCGCAAAATAATCATCGCGCCGATTGGGCACATTTTCCATTTTTGCCACTCAGCCATGTGTGGGCCAATTGAAAAAGTACTCCAAATTCAGGGAGTTTTCGCACTCAAAAGAATGCGTGAAAAAACTGAAAATTGGAGTACCCATATATTTTGTTGTGATCTTTCTAGGAAAAATACTAAATAAATTTTTAAAAATCATTCCAACTGTGAAATAGATCACGACCACAATTTGACCCATATTTCAATTTTGCCATTCAACCTCTCTCTCTCTCTCTCTCTCTCTCTCTCTCTCTCTCTGGTAGGGCCCCCCCCCCTCCCTCTCTCTCTTTCTCTCTCTCTCATATCAATAAATGGAACAAAACTCTCTCTCTCTCTCTCTCTCTCTCTCTCTGGTGCGCGCTCTTAGTATCATTGCTTTGGCTACCTTAGGGCTGCGCTCCCCTCGCCCACGCGGTAGACAATAGGACGAGTTTTGGCCCTTCTTCCGGCCTTGCCTGGCAATGCCAGTGAAGTGGAGCACCACCTTTTTCTGGCCTTACCTGGCAATGCCAGTAAAGTGGAGCACGAGAAAGTAGCCTGCCTGACGGGTCACTACGACTATCTAGCTGGCTGTGATAGTGGAGTGAAGAACGAAGGTGGAGGTGGCGAACTCCCGTCTGATGAGAGGCCATTACCTGGAGCTCGTGGTTGTTGTATTGTGGTATGACTGGCAAATAGAGTAAGGCCTGGACGTCTGCCCCAAAAAGACAGCGGAAGAATTTTGGAAACTCTGGAAAGAGTTCCGCAGGGACCCCACCGCGGAGTGAGTTTTGCGGCAAAATGACATCAAAATTTTCCCTAACAGGAAACTCCCCTGCCCACCGTCCCGAAAAGGAAAGCGGTGGTTTGACCTGGTGGTCGGCTGGGGAGCGTAAGAACCAGTGAGGTTCCGTAGCGGGTGATGTTGGGGCGGCACTTGAGGAACAAGACCCGTGGGCGGACACCTTCTTGTCCGACCGGGGGAGGAGACCTTGGAAACTTTCGAGATGTTGGCCCCCCTCTCCGCTCCCGGAGGACTTTTCCAGGCTGCGAACGAAGTGAAAACGGATTCCTGGCCTCTTCCAGCCCAAAAAAGGGGGGCTGTGGGGTCCTGGGAAACAGTTTCGCTGAATAAATAGCAACTTTCCAGGACCTCTTCCGTGGGTGGTGGGGTCCCCGAAACAGTTCTGCAGCGAAGTTTTTCCTTTCCCCATTCCTGTGGGTCCAGGCCTAATCTTGACCGCCCTGGTTGGTCGGCATCCGTGGTTGCCGCTTCTTGTGCTCGACAGGAGTTGAACCTCCAACTCCAACTGCCAGGTTATTTTACGACATAGAGGTTTATTGAAGTGATATAGAGGTGTATTGAACCCCTACAGGTTGACTGACTTGCGTACCAGACTGCCCCGGCGAAGTGGGCGTGGCCCTCACCGGCTGTGATCTGAAGTTGTTTGACATTGCATCACCGGCAGTACGGTCCAATCCAACGATATCTGACGTTGCCGTCTTTAGCCCGAATAAAGCGCCGGGCCAATATATCTGTTATATATATATATCTATATCTATACATAGTTGTATGGGTATTGTTGTGAGGTGATGTACAGGCATGATGAAGCCCCACGTTCTGCTGTTCGGGGGAAGCCACATACCCACCCACCCCCGCGGCTCGGTGATTTGTCATCGAAAGAGGATGGCCAGCCGATTTAGTTAGAATCGTCGTATTGGTGCAGCGGGACTTGAACTCATGATATCATGTCCTGTCCTGTCCTTTCCTGGGAATCTGCAACTCTGCCGACGGGTTGTGATTGCTGCGTTTTGCATCCGATCACAGTCGCAGGGCAGGGCATGTTACCTTCCTGTGATCAGCAACACAACAATCCTGTCAGCAATTCAACAGACAGGTATGTACACGCCGATCTCAGTCTCTTCAAGCATGACCGCGTTGTCACGAAAAGCGCGGGAGGAAGCGCCCCCCTCCTCACCCCAACCCCGCGGTTGGCATGGTGGATGTCATCAACCTCTCCCGCCCTTTGCCAACGTTCCCGCGCTTTCCCGGCGTTCCCGCCTTTTCCCGTCCTCTCCCTCTCCGTGAGCAAATGTCTCATTGCTCACCCTTACCCGAAAGGGAGGCCACTGCCCACGCGAGCAGCTGCTGAGGAGCTCCAAGCAGCTAGCTTGTAGCATGTTGACCCCCTAGTACTCCATCAATGACGCGTCGGCAGCGGGGTTTTGCCTTCTCTCCTCCTCCCTCCCTGTCTTACGCAGACAAGCTCGCTCGTGCGAGAAATCGGCCCGCGAGCGCGAGGGAGACGGGATCGCAATGGGACCGTGCTGAAGAAAGAGCACCGCTCACATATCGCGAATCAGAAAGAGAAATAGCGGACGAGCTTCAAGCTGCAGTTGAGTCGGCAGCTCGATATGCAGCCCGAGGAGGAGGAGGAGGAGGCGGAGAAGGAGGAGGTGTTTGGAAGTTCAATCAGCCCCCAGGCAGGCCGCAGACGGCACTGGGGTTGAGTGCGTCTTGGGAAGATGATGACGAAGTCGCGATTCCGTTGGATGCTGTCGAAGGCACTACCGTTAGCGTTAAGTACGTTAACGGCCATAAAGACGGCAGCTTCAATCTTAGAGAGCGGCCTCTGCCCGGTCACGCCAGGCAAAATGGCCACTTGGAGCAGAGTCTGGGGACTGGTGGCGAGGTGGTCAGAAGGCAGGCATGGCAAGGAGACGGGGAGGAGTCAAAGAACAGTCGACAGGAACGTATTGCTGAGGGGGCCAAGAAAGAGGGAGAGAGTGGAGGTGTTGGGGCTGCGGCTCTTCCGGAAGCGAAGGGTCAACCTGTGCAAGCTGCGCCTACACCTTGGACACGCTTCTTCTTCCCGTCTGATGGTATTGGAGGCAGCGTAGCTCTGAAGACGCAGTACTTCGACGTATATGTGGATATGTCGGAAGAGGACGAGGAAGATGACAGTTATGGTGATGAAGATGACGATGATGATGATGATGATGATGAGGTCGGTTTGAGGAAGAGGAAGGGGGGGATGGAGGGGAGGGGGGGGGAGGAGGAGGAGAAGAAGGAGAGGCGGCGGAGGAGACGACGGGGTCGTCATCGTAGATTTCTGGACAAGGAAGAAGAGGATTGGGGACCGTTCGTGTCACCGGAAGAGGCGGTGATGCTTGAAAAGCGAAGACTCAAGGAGCAGAGCCTGAGGCTTGGATACGTTCGTTGCTCGGGTAGACCTCCGGTTCTCAAGGCGGTTGCAGAGGCCATGACTCACAGGAAGGGAGCAGTGGTGGGGTCATCTGCTCCAGGGGGAAATGCTTCTGCTTCGCCGGGAAAGCATGCAGAGGCAGACGAACGTGAAGGGGAGGACTACTACGTGGAGGCTGTGCCTCGACAAGACCTTGCGGTGTTTGCCAGCTGGGTGAGACGGTTGAGGCCAGTGTTGACTGCAGGGACTACATTGGAGAACGTCCTCCCTCTCCTAACTCTGTCGCAGGGTCTGCTTAAGGAATTGATCGACCGCAGAATGGAGTTCTACCTGCGGCAGGTGGACGAAGAGAGGCGCATGTACAGGGACCGAGAGGTGGCCTTGAAGCTTGAGATCGAGAGAGAGAAGAAGAGGTGATTGACCGGGTATACCCACCACCCTGCCTGATTGAGCAAAATACTCTCTCTCTCTCTCTCTCTCTCTCTCTCTCTCTCTCTCTCTCTCTCTCTCTCCCCCCCCCTCTCTCTCTCTCC
>BFEA01000149.1:2133148-2143685 GCA_003427395.1 Chara braunii | reverse complement strand
GAAGGAAGACGGCGGCCATAGCTGCGGAGCATTGACACAGAGTACCGGAGGAGAGAGAAAGGGAGGACAGAGAAGAGGGACTAAGGAGAGAGAGGAAGGAGTGTGGAAGGAGGAGATTGAAGAAGAAGACAGACATAGCCAGGGGTGAAMAAAAAAAAAAAAAAAAGAGAAAGAGAAGAAGGAAGAAAGTGAAGGAAGGGGAAGTAGACAGCGAGGGTGACGAAGGTGGAGGTGCCGACAGCCATAGCCGAGGTGAGGAGTTGACCGGGCGTCGACCAGACCGTTGACCAAAGGGTTGACCAAGGGTTGACCAGAGGGTTGACCAGGCGTTGACTACTGGGGTTGACCGCGTTGACTTGGCGTTGACCAAGGCGTTGACCGGAGCTGCTGACCAAGATTTTGACGAAGCTGGAGTTGGTGATGTCTCGTTGAGCCCTTAGCCTATCCCCTTACCCTGTGGATGTGCACTTACTTCACGGTACTTGCTGAGTCTGTCTGTCTACTCTTTCTGCATTGAGTCTCTTCTGTCCTAGGTGCTAGGACTCTGTGGATGAAGGATAGGGCCTTGCTGCCAAACTTGCACGGGCTTAGTAGGACCAAAGCTTTACTCTGGCATCTGGAGACCTGGGCATGAGCGGCRAGCGCTCGTTAAACAACTCGTCTAGCCCAATGACCGGTACTGACCGACAGGTCTACTGAGTTCAGTGTAAAGGGTCCGAACTCTGGGCTGTGGGCTGAAACGAGGGCCGTCTTTAAGTGTTGAGGCCTGGTTGAACCACTCCCCTACCGGACCCAGAAGGCTGATGATCCGTGTCTGACGACTCGACTGACCCGAGGGACACGAACCCCTCCAAGGACCGGTACAGACCGGCGGGCTGCTCGGTGTGGCACAGTAGGCCGGAACGGCTGAGTTGTGGGCTGAAATCGCCAGGAAGAACTACGCTGATCACGTCGTCCTGACTGCGACGTTAAAGAATTCTTGCGGAGTTTGGGGGATCTCCTTAAATGCCTCCTGATCAGCTGTTAGTTCAGTAGTGACAGCCTTRGAGYAGTTGTRAGYAGTGGATCCTAGAGAGTCAGTCAGTAGGTCAGTGTGTCCGGGTAGGTCTAAGTGGTGAGGAGTGGGACATTGTCGTGCACCTAACACCACGATGGACGACTATCCGATGTATGGGTTGCTTGTTGGGTTCTCCCTTTGGGGGAGCCTCTGGCGTCTCCTCTTTCCTCTGGGGTTCTGGCACGCGATGACGTGTAGAGTAGACACCCGGGGTGGTACTTCCACCAAGCCATATTTGAAGGAGGAGGAGGAGGAGAAGATGGCCGCCATTCTGAGGGAAAGAAAGGAGAAGAGAGAGGCCAAGAAGAAGGCCCTACATGAGGAGCAGGCGGCCAAGTTGAGAAAGATCGAGGAAGAGATGGCCAGAGAGAAGGAGAGAATCATGAAGGAAGAGGAGGCGAAGTTGAAAGAGGTGGATGAGGAAGAGGAGGAAGGACCGCCATTGCAAAGGAGGAGTGGACAGCACAGTAGCAGCAAGGACGAAGAGATGGAGAAACGGATTTCGGAGTGGGTCGCCAACTTATCCTTGGGTGAAGAGGAAGAGGTTGCTATGTACATCCCCAAGGATGAGCAAGAAGCCGCTATGAAAAAATGGGAAGCAGAAGAAGATGTTCTGACGCGGCGGGCGATGGAAGATGAACAGAGGATGGCGTGGAAGCTCGGAATGATGAGGGAGAAGAAGAGAAGAGTGGAGGCGGCGAATGCAGCAATAGAGGAATTGGAGGAGGTGCAGAAACTGAGGTTACAATTGACACCCCAGGTAGATCTTGAGCGGAAGGTGGAGATCATCGYCCAGAGCGTCGAGCGTTTAGCTAAGGTGCAAGAAAAGCACTATGAATTTAGTCGCAGCTAGGAGATATCTGTGCGCTCGATGCGAACGGGATTACGGGACTTTGCTCGCGAGTTAGTARGCGCTGTGGGGTCCGAGGTGAGTCACCGCCTCGAGAAGACTGAGCGTTTTTGTGTCGGCGCCATTGAGGGTGTCAAGGTGGCAGCTCCCAAGGAGGAGGAAACTCGTCCTCGCAGGGAGACAGTCAAAGTCAAATTCCCTGATTCCTACAGTGGAAAAAGGGAAGAGAACTTTGACAATGTCAGGACCTATGTGCATCTGCAACAAGTCCTATGTGCATCTGCAACAGGTCTCCCCGGATCAGCAGGTCCTAATTGCGATCCACGCACTTAAGGATGAGGCCGCCAGTTTCGCAAGGTCCCTTGTTCGTGCTGCCAACTGCAGTGACGATCCGGTTGCGTACTCCACATTCACCCCCCTCGTTGAGTTCTTGAAATTGCTGCGCGAGTGATTTGCTGATGTCGCTCGTAGTGTTAAAGCGTCAGATAGGCTGCAGACGATCCACGCCCGCAAGTGGAAGAGTCCCAGGGCACTCAAGAGTACAATGGATGAGTTAGTGGCTGTCCCTGACCATGGGGTTACGGACACCCAGTTGGTCGGCCTCTTCTATCGGGCCATACCCGAAGCCCTTCRAGGGCATTTCTTCGCAAAGAGCGAAGACCCTGCCACTACATATGATTCTCTTAGCCGTGAAGTGGTGGCTTTTGAAGCCAAGTCCGCGTCTGTGTCCACCTTCTGGCACAAAGACTTGGATAAGGGAAAGCAATGGAAGGGCCGCACTATTTCTGGGCAAGTGAAGACTAAGGATAGCCTTGTCCTGACCTTAGATGAGGGTAGTGTGGACAAGATCCCCTACGATCAGATTGAGTGGGGGTTAGAGGAGGAGGACAGTGGTGTGGGCTAGGGGAGGACTTATGCTGCTGTCACGGCTGGAGGGAGGCCGCAAGGAGGACGAGGCCAGGGCCAAGGGGGCCGGGCCTCAGGGAGCCGGTTCCAGGGCGATCAGGGGGTTGGCGGCAGAGGAGGAAACCGCCAAGCGGGAGGCAGGGGTCAAGGTCCCCCGCAAAACCGTCCTAGGAACAGGTCTCCCTATAGGGTAGGAGGATGGCACCCGGGGCTACCGCAGGGTAGGCCTTGGGAAACTTTGGGTCTGGACCAGACTTTATGGCAACAACGATTGGAACGGGGCCAGTGCATTTTCTGCGGTGACCCGGCCACATCATCAAATACTGTCCTAAGTATCGAGAGACCCGAACGGCTGCCCAAGGGCCAGAAGGAAAATGGTTGTGCGTAGTGACTTTCTCGGTTGGATTTGTTGCATGGATGCATGATGTGAGGATGTCTGTCTGACATGATGAAGGGCGTGTGAATGTTGTTGATTCTCGACAAGCATCGGCTCCAAACTCTTGTGTATGAGTGAGTGTATGCGATCTCAATATAATTTGTGATTTGAGTTTGTGTGTGTATGTTTCCCCGTTTGAATTTCTTATTAGGCCACATTTACTTACTCCCAACAGTTTTGGCATGAACGATTTTACTCATCCCTTCCCGTTCATGCCAGATCTTCCACACCATGTGCCAACTTTCCCTTACAACGGCTGCAGACACATGTATGCGAATGGGTGTACGAGAAGCTACGGTGCAGATTCATCGTCCGTATCTATCTCGTAGTGCATATGAGTGCTTTGGTTTTGTTGGGTCTCGTTTGGATTTGTAATTGTGGAAATTTGGTTTGCTCCCTTTTCTCTCTTTCTGTCCTATCACGAGCTTACAGTCACTCCTTGGCCTGCCAGTGCTCCCTGCTGGCCACAGACCCTGCTTGTCACACTGCATCGGTTGGGGCTCCGGCTGATGGAGGCGGCTTGTGGCACCTTGTGACGCACGAGTTTACTTGATTACATGGGTTACTGTGACCCTTTCAATTTTCTTGTCTTCAAAGGGGTTGTATACTGTGCTTTCGGCCTTGTCCTTTTGAATTCCGGTGTAATTCTGCAGGCTTCTTTGGTGGGGTATCCGTGGGTTGCTCTGCGCCGGATAATCTTTGAGTTCATATTCTTTTTGTGCAATTTTGGAAACGTCCTTGTATTTCGTGTGAATTTTCATTTTTGAGTAGAGAAAGAGGGGAATCGATGTAGAATTTTTACTCGCCTTACTGAGCGAGCTTGGAATTTATTTTCGGACTTTTTAATTTCAAATTAGTTGTAAGGAATTAGGTGCAGCGTTCACTGGCATTTTGCGTAACCCTTTTGGCGCCTTTACGTTTTCCGCAAAGGGCATTTCGCACCCACGCCCTTGCATGCAATCTTTTCCCGTGCTCTTCTACCTCCCTTCGTGCCTCTTGTGGCAAAACGTAACTATCTTCTTCTCCCTCCCTTCGCGCCTTCCCTTCCTTCTTGATCTCGTAGAATGTCCCACCCTCTCTTTTTTTTTTTTTTTTGATAACCGGTTGGCGCCTACTAGAGGAGGTGATACGAGTAAGACTGCTGCCAGCTGCTCCATCTATTGGTGAATTTGGTGGGGAGCTTCACCTGCTGGAAACCGGGTACAGCGTCCCATTGCACATTTGTACACTTGAACACATTGTGCCATTGAGCATGGAGATATCGTCAGCACCTCCTCACCCCGTCCTAGGGTGCCAGCTCCACAGCGGCTACCCTGGTGCTGTACCTTATGATTTCTGTCCCTCCCAAACCCTAAACCCTAGCCCCTTACTGTAGCCCCTGAGCACACCTATTTCCACCCAGTCCCCACCATTCCACTGACACCTTGGCGGGGGGGGGTGGTTAGGACAGCAGGGAGGGGAATGGGTTAATTTTTTTGTGCGGGACGTAGGAAGGGCTTTGGGGGGGTGGAGGGGGGGACCTCCCTCACTCAGCCTCCTGCACTGTAACCAGGGATAAGGGGACGGGAGGAAGAGGTCCAGGAAGTCTTCGGGGGGGGGCGCACTAGAATGGAGGCATCAGTCTTTGTCCAGTCATGGAAAAGGAGGCGGTTAGTCCTGCACTAGTTCCGCCTGGTCCTCTCCCTGTCCCCCTTGCCAAACATCTCGGTGATCCAACCTCCATGCGTCCTGCCCAGCCAGTCCATGATGAATTGGTTGATGTTGTTTGCCTTCTTTGAGTGCAGATGTGGCATTTTCTGGATTAGTATGTCTGTTTGAATTTGCTGTTTAATTGAGTCAGTGAAGAGCAGCCCTTCCAGGCACATGCCATCCATTTCAAAGGTGCAGCCGTGCCACCAGAGGGCCCACATTACGACCCTTCGGCCAATTCTGAACATATTGCTGGTGAAAATGCTAGCCTGCTCAGGTTGCCAAGCCTCACTCAGGAGTGCTTGCCAGCTCCAGGGCCATTGGTGGGTCCCACATTACACCATCTCTTGTAACCCCTTTTCCTGCCTTCGTCTACACTTGGCAGGATCTTGCCAATCCCAAGTGACCATAGAAATTGGACCACAGCGTGTAGAGTGGCTCTGAGCCGATTTGATTGGCTATGAGCACTTTTGCAGGATCGGTGTGGCCATTTCGACGTCGCTCTCCGTCTCCCTTTTGCTTTTTCCCCCCACCCTCTACCTCTTGTACGCATCCCTTCTCTGCTTCCTTCGCAACTATAAATCTCGCAAGTGCATCTTCTTCACTCTCTCTCATGTTATCTGCTAACTCAGTTGAAATAGCGGCTAGATAGTGGAGATGATCAGCAAGGCTAAAAGTCCCAATGGGTCTGCTGCGGCTTTGCGTGATCGTGCACCAGATAGCTGCGAAGGAATGCAGGACTTGGGCGGATCAGCGCAGGAGTTGAGTTGACGGGGTGACGATTGCTGGTAGGTGCGCCGAGTACGTGGCGGCAAGGATTGTTAGTGCGTGGGCACAGGGTAAGAGATGGCTGGCCGGTGCCCCATGAGCATGAGAGCGGGATGCTCTGCTTCTTGAGCCTTCCTCTTCTTCTTCTTCCTCTCTTTCAATCTATTTTGCATGAGAGTTGCATGGTGAGGCATGTCTTCATTTCCATCTTGATTGTTTTTTCTATTTATGAGTCGCACGGGCTTTGGTCTGTGTGAATGTTTGTCTGAATACGAGTCGTTGAATGGTTGCGAACGTGTTCCCTTCTCCCTCCCCTTATGGAATGGATGTGGATGTTTCCTGTCAGACTCTTCCACTTGCAAGAGGAATGGGCATGGCGCTCGGCACTCGCCTTTTGAAAGTGCATGAGTACTTGGGTTTGCTCAATCTCCTACACGGGATGAATGTTATCCTCTTTTGATTACTCCCTTTTGGTCACTTTGTCCCTGTATGGAGTGAAATGCTCTTCTTCTTTCTGTCTTCAAAAGAATGCATGTGTCTTCCTAAGGATTGATCCCTCCCCTCGCTAACGTGTATAGGATGAGTGAAGCACTCGTTACACTCTTCCGCTTGCATGAGTGTGTATAGCTAATGCTCGTCACCGATCCCTCTCCAGTTTTAGTACGATCGTGGCTTTCAGGCTCGGAAGATGACTTGGTACAACACTCCTGCTACACTCTTACGCTTGCACAAAGAGTGGTGTCGGCCAAGTGATGTACACATTCGACATATCTGCACGAGAAGGAAGATATCGGTTTGGTTTGTAAACGGTGGATGCGTGTGATGGGTCGTGTCTTCTAATGATGCTGTCTGGCAGGTCCCGTCTGCTTTGCAACTGCGTGGCCATGTCCAGAGTCCCCGTATAACGAGGACAGGACACGTGTACGCAAGTGGGCTGTGCGCAAACCTGTAGCGCAGATCGGGTGGCCCTACTAGTTCCATTCTGAGACGCAGTGTTCAGGTTTTGTTAACTCCGGGTTCATGATTGTCAACACTATCTTCCCTCCCTTCTCTGTCCTACTGCCTTTTAACGAGCTGATTGTCAAACGTTGGCCGACTGTCTCTCCTCTCTGACCTAGTACTTTGTGCTCTGACTGCTGACACATGGACGACTAAGGGAAAGAGGGTTCAACTACGAGCCTTGTGGAGACTCAGAAGTTGTGGAAAGAGCCGAGTGTCTGCGCCCCTCTGATTCCGACTGTGAGCTCTGCAAGCCACGTCGTCGGGCACTTGTCCACAGCTGAGATCCTTCGTACACTCCCGCACCGTTCCGCCCGGGCCAAAGACGCCGGAGAGCACGGGGGAGCATTCAGAGGCACTTTTTGAACTAGAGGAACGTCGCGCGTCTGCCATTTCGCCTTCGTCTTAACCACAACCGGAACTGCACGGGAGATTCTAGTTCCAACCTGGAACTCCAGACTCACTTTTCCTAAAATTGTTGGCACACCCCAGTTGCATGCTTTCCGGGCCCTTTCCGCATTTTATTCCACTCCATGAAGGAAAGCAGCGTAGGGCGTGAGGTTGGTACATCACAGGCTTGTGAGTGCTGAAAAGTGGCTTCACTGATAGTTGGGGGTGGTGTCTTAGACCTTTAAAAGAAGCACATCTTAAACACGGATAACGAGACAAAATGACTGGCGGTGCCAGGCATGTCTCTTAAATTTTGTGCTCGTGCCAATTCCGCACTTGGCATGCGGTGGAAGTTGGCATCAAGAAAAAGAGGCATGGAAGTACTGGTGGTTTAAATTGTACGTATGGGGCTGAGGATCTTGCATTGCCCAGCAAAGACACGTGGGTGGGAGCTTAGCGTACAAATAGAGGGTAAGGCACCTCTGGTGTTATGTTTGTGATTGAAAAGCATGCACCTGGTGGTGAACAGATTCTTGCCTTCATGCCATGAACATATCATCGGTGGAGTCGGGCACAGAAATGATAAGTCTACAGTGGTACTCTGGGTGCTCAAAGTGGATTGCCACCAGACGTAGGGCTACTGCCACTCTGTAGCCCACCTTCTTCCCCAAACCTGCACCATAATCATGGTTGCATTTGGACTGGAACAGGTCTGTATTCATTCACGATAACGGGATGTTATAATCAGGGGGAGGAGTAGCTATCGTTGTCCTATAAGCAACATAGTATGAGGAAGAAGCCCCTGCTTTTTTTGGGCCTGTCGGAAGTGAGGTTATTGTGGGCCCCAAAATATGGGCCAGGTTAGGCCAGAATGGCCCTACCTTTTGTAAGCAAGAAGTTGTGTGGAGTTGAGCTGTGGTAAGGTGCATTAAAAAAAAAAAAAAAAAATCACTAAACCACCACTCCCTCCGAGCCTCTTTTTGCCGACCCTGAATTTACCTGCGCGCCGATTTCTGCCGAGCCTGGTGTGGGGGTGGAACCGTTTCAATTTTTTCTTTGGTACTCGGACAACAAAAGAAGAAGAAGAAAAGGAACAGGGCCTACAAATAAAAGGGGTACCCCAACACACACACAGAGCTACAAGGACAAATAAAAGGGGTACCCCAGCACACACGCAGAGCTGCAAGAACAAATAAAAGGGGTACACCAAAGAAAGCCAAAGCAACAATAGTCAAGAAAGGGATATAAAATCATAGAATGGATTTATGTGTTTGATGTTGCTTGCTATAGAGGTCAAACTGTCTCATTGTTGGATTGACTCATCTACAGTATGCTTCATTGTCTGCAATAGAGGTAAAGCTGCTTCGATTTTGGATCTACTCATCTGGGTGGAACAGGGGTTGTTGTGGTGAAAATCTATAACACAAGCAAACCGGGAAACCGCACACATACACTGACAGAAGCACACATCAGGGTTGAGTTTTGATGAGATCTGGGTTCAACACATGGGCAGTGGTTTGTGAGTGTCCAGATTTGTGTGTGTGTGTGTGTGTGTGTGTGTGTTAGAGAGAGAGAGTGTGTGTGTGTGAGAGAGAGAGAGAGAGAGAGAGAGAGAGAGAGAGAGAGAGAGAGAGAGAGAGAGAGAGGGAGCACAGAAAGAGGTAGAGGATCAGGGGAATATGTGGAAAGGAAGGCAGTGGAGAACATCTCCGTTGGACCCACTCAAGATCAGTTGCGACCCTCTAGAAGAGTCCAGCCTGCAAACTTGCCCACTATCAACACAGTGCCCCAAAATGACAACCTGCACGAAGAGCCCTCCGGGTCACCCAGTTGGCTTTGCTGTCTGATTTCCAGTTAGGTCGGGGCCAAACTCACCGACATTGCAGATAGGTCTAGGGAGGAAGGGGGTGGGCAGGGTTGCGGAAGCCAGAGATCCAGCCCACAATCGTGAGTTTGTTAACAGTCTGTTGCAGATCGTTGTCCCCACTGTTACTATGGAAGTTCTCAAGACGAGCACAGGATGCTGCTCCCCTTTGATGAAGAATTACTACACCTTGATTACCTTGGATTTTGTCAGTAAATTTCTGTTCCCTTTCGATAACCACTGTCTTGCAGGGCCTGGCATGATCTGCACTTTTTTTCATTATTTTTCCCGCTTCACTTCACTGCTCCAGGTGAGTCTGATAAGGGAGGCTGCAGGAGTCTTGGCGAGGATGGTTCATGGCATCAGACTGCTCAGGCTGGCGAAGCTACAAGCCATGACACGAGTCTTGGGTGCTTTGCGGACGATAGACGAGGACGACAAGCAGTCCTCAATCGTTGCACAGAAGAAAATTGAAGAGTACGATGTTCTCCGTTCACAGGTAAGAGGAGGTGGAGGAGGAGGAGGGAGCCTGCCTCAGTCCATCTATGAGGTTGGCTCCTAGAGTTTTAACTTGTTTGGAAATCCCTTCCGTGTCACTCAAATGTGTAATTGTGCAAATGCTCTCCCACAATTCTGTTTTCCTTTCTCTCCACGTTTTATAAAGCAGATATGATGCATATTTAATATTTATCCATATGGGAGGTAGTGAACGCCCTCAGTGAAAGACTGTGGCATTCATCTTAAAACACTAGTGCCAAAAGCCTTCCTGTCGGGATCTAACGAGTACATATTGGACCAGCCCCAAGAAGGCTGCTTCATCAAAAGCTCTTCTTTGTGCACGGCCACAAGTCCGGTGATGCTTGTGTCGTAAACAACCACTAACTTTCACAGTGTAGTCCCAAGTGGGAATATATTATTCATGTAACCTATACACCGCAGTCGTTGGGGACCGGGCTACCGTTGGGCCGCCTTTGATGAATTTCTTTGGTGGCCTTTGTTGCGTTACCAGCCTCCAAAACTTGTGGGGCCTCGCCTGCGGCCAGTGTATGGGAAAGGTAGTGGTGGTTTAAGAGAAGGTCCTGATGAGACTTGTTGTGAAGGATCCAAGGGTTTGCGTAGCCAGCTTCCATTTCAACTAAACTTTAGACCGGCAATACCCTTGCCAGCCTTCATGGTGCTGTGGAGAGGTTTTGAAAGGCTGGTGGCGCCAGGTAACGCTTGACATGATGGTTTGGAAATTTTAGGGCCGGCCAACAAAGAGCATTAGAAACAAGAGGCTCAAAGGTACTGGTGGCTTAAGGGCATATTTTCACACTAGGACTTTTCCAGGATGTACATGACTGGAGTTACGGCCAGGTTTGTTCATTTACGACGGTGTTAGCCACAGGCGTGGCCTAGATATCTCGGCCGTGGTCCAGCCACGGGCGTGGCCTAGACATCTTGACCTTGGCTCAGCCACGGGCGTGGCCTAGATATCTTGGCCGTGGCCCAGCCACGGGTGGGGGTTGGGGGGGGTGGGGGAAGGGGGGAAAGATAAGCAACAACGACTGGCCGCCTGACACGGGTGCGGGAAAAAAA
>BFEA01000149.1:2096028-2108846 GCA_003427395.1 Chara braunii | reverse complement strand
CGTTATAGCAGGGGCTAAAGTCTCAACTAACCTACTAACTGTAACTAATTCCTAATATGGAGGTTGTGGGTTCAAGCGCCGACCATCTGAGCTCGGTCGAAAATGTTTCGAAGCTCCTTCACAAAAAGAAGCTAGCTCAAGGGTCAGGTGGATTCGTTACCTGCACCTTTGGCTTAATAGTCCCACAACTTAACCTACTGAGCTAACTCCCACTTCAAATAGATAAGGAGCAGCGCGACACATATACAATAGCAGGGCTCAGTCTGATCAGTGGCCTGAGCCTGTTTTTTTTCTAAGTTTGTGTGTGTGCTCGCTTGCCGATCTCCGTGCCCGTCTGAGTGCTTATCGGCTTGAGTGTGTGTATGACCCGCAAGGACACTTTGTTGATCGGATGGCCCGAAGGACCGGTACTTACCCGCGACCGTGACATTGAGGGTTGTGGCGGGAAAAACACTCAAGTAGCGAGGAAATAGGCCCGCTACACTTCAGGGCAGCAAAAAACGCTCAAGTAGCAGGTAGGCCGATACCACACCAAGTAGAGATAAATGTGTTGGGTACTTAAGGTGGAGCAGAAGAAGACAAAAGTCGGCATTTTTAAAGGCCTAGTACTGGTAGGTAGGCGGGTACTAGTTCAAGTAGCCTGGGTCTAGGTCTTGTGCGGACTATATCAGAGCTTGCAACGGTGTCCCCGCCAAAAGGACGAAGGCACTGGTCGCTTTGGTGGTCCACACAGATACGAAGTCGCTACTCGAGAGGCGACTTTCTCTCTACATGTGGGAGGCGGAGCTGGTGCCTCAACCCTACTCCCGACATACGAGTACAAAGGTACCGACTGCCGTTACCTATTATGGTAGGCAGTGTGTTTCGTTTGGTTGCCCTGGCCACATGGCCGGGGTTATATTAATTTTCCAGTCGTCTTTAAATTTTACGGAGGCGTGACCTGCCGACTTTTCCATATTGGTCGGTCCGACGCCCTTGGACTCGTTGTAATTCACTTTTGCCTTACCGCCTGAGCCTTTAATTGATTTAGATTGTGGTCGCCGCATCCCACGCGACCTTTTTCCTCGTTTTTTTTCAACCCTTCGACCCTCGCGGCCGAAGAATTTTTAATTTTTACCAACTCTTACCCGTTGTCGTACATGCTGTATCACTGCGTATGGTCACCTAGCAACCTCGGCCTCAATGGTCGAGAAGTTTGTTTCATGGCGCCATGCCAAAAATTTCTCACTTTCTACTCCAGACTGTCTCCGGCACGGTGACCGGCGTCGACACTCTATCGAAAGCAAAAGCATGAGCAAATACCCTTGTAAGGGTGTTTGCTCTGACAGTCTCCCCAGACACCATTAAGCGACATCCCCGTCGCTAGGGAATCTAATTGCAAACAAAGATCTTTTGACAAGAAAAGTTGTCAAAATTCGATTTCCTGGATGAAGTTGCGGTTTGAAGACCCTCACGGTCCTCCTTGGTGCGTCCATACTGCCAGGATTTCAACCTGGGTCTTCCATATATTGTTATACAAAAAAAAAATTATTCCATATGACTCAAAGTGGGGATACTAGATCTGTACTACAGTTACAGAGGTCACCAAGGAAAATAATGATAGTCTCCCCCCCCAACTTTAGACTTTATTAGCCAGGATCTCGTTGGGTGTTCGAAGAGTTAGGAATCATAATTAAATCCTATTCTTTGGACGCGGACCTTAACCTAAGTCAGATTTTACCATCCCACCTGAAGTCTAATGCGAGGGGATCGACGACCTTGGTCTCAACCCACCTGAAGTCTAATGCGAGGGGATCGACGACCTTGGTCTCAACCCACCAAAGTCGGTTGATCAGGTCGGATCTACGACCCACCGTTTTGTTATTATAAAGGTGGTATCCGTATTGGTTACACAATACGGGATAAAATCCTCTTATTAAAATATCTAGACTTGACTCTTGATCCCTCCGATATCTACTTGAACCAAATCCATCATCAAGGAGACTCTCTCCTCAGGTTTTAGTTTCAGACCGTAATCGAAAGGTCCGCTACCTGGTTATACTTGGGCAGCAGCCCACGCTGGGAGTTACGTCCCAACGATGTCAATTTTCCACCATAGGCTTGATCATAGGTTGGACAAACACACGTCTCGGGGATCTTTTGCCAACAGAAAAAAAACAATCAAAATATCCATAACAAAGTGAAAAATGTGTTTGTTCGACTCCTTGTCTTGTCAGAAGGTAGAAAAAACATCAATTTCATTCATAACATACATTTCCCTAACTCGCAGGGTTTTTCATATGTATCAAAATTTTGACATTTTAACATCCCCTTTTTAGGGTCTTTTTCAAAAATATTCGTATAGAACAAGTCATGAAAATAACTGACCAACAATGCAAGGCATTTTCAAACTGTACAAGTCACTTTTCATCCTATCATTCTTGAACATTGAGGCGTTTTTCTGAGCATCCTAGTTCAAGAGTTGATAACACAGTTCGCATACACATCCAAGATACACTTTTCACCAATGAAAATCAGACACTGGACCAACCCAAATGTGAAAGTGAAAGTGCTCATTGGCGGCATACCCTATAGATAAAAATGAAATGTGACTTAGGAGAGGAAAACTAAGCCGAGTAATAAATACGGGACTTAAACAGTCTTTCTTTGCAAAAATGAAGTCCGAAACTCGAGTTGTCTGTCTCTCCTATCCTCAAATACTGAAGTACACATGTCGAGTCAGAAAAAGTAACAAAAGAGATAGCAAAATTTCTTAAGTTTAATAATTAAGAATAACGAAGCACATAATCTATGACACCTCAGATACCCTTTTTACTAAAGTACAACATTGCATCTAAGGAGAAATAAATAGTGATCGCGTCACAGATTTTACCTCGTTTCCGACTACTAGAGTACAATATCTTATCTAAAGAAAGAGAAATGTGAAAGTCGTATCATAGAACTTAAAACAAAGAGATCAAAGTGTCGCTCATGCTTGTACTACCAAAGCAGTCTTCAATGGTATTTCTATTTGCTTTTGACCCTATTTCACAAGAAACTTTGGTAGAACGACTTGTAACGGGGAGGACGGGAGCACGAACTTATCAGCATCGTTGACCTTCCTAACAATGGATACTGGCTCATCTCTTCTTTAACTTATTTCTTTTGTCCTTTTTGCGGCAGCCACCTCAACTAATCTTACCGACCTCGCGAGCAGGTTTTCATGTCCTAGTGTCAACTGGATACCAAGAGTAACCAAAATCGATGATGAGGTGTACAAAGTTACTTTCACAATTACGATGTCCCTATCATCGTTGAAGTCAGACTCAAAAAAAAATATATGTATCCTTATTCAAAGATGTACCTTACCAGGAACTGATATATCATTCTCCCTGACTACCCTTGGCAAGGACGACTCTGTCCCGTCCTTTTTTTCGATAAGCAAGGTTACATTAAGATCTTCCCTAGCATACGTCATCCTGACCTTCTTTTAGCCACCTTTAGGTCCTGCTCACATAATCAACATCTAGTAAGCATTTCCTACCACTATACAAAGTCTCTCCTTTCTGAAATGCATTTGTGATTTTTGAATATGGAATGCCATAAATTATCATAATGACTGTTACTTATAGTAGGGACATACTGTCATAGTGATAAAAATAATTATAATAATTGAGTAAGTAAATAGTATTAACAAGCAAAGAGGCAAGTTCAACCGGTATATGTGTGCATAGTGATGACGATAAACTTATGATAACTTTTGTTGTAAATAATAGTCATGCTGTGGTCAACAAGTTCGCAAAGGATAAATACTTCTTGATGCGAAAATAATGAGAGTACTACGTTCTACTCCGACACGAGTATATTGTGTCAAGGGGCAGTGTAATCCCTAAAAAGAGTTAACATCTTAGACTCTCGAGCCTCGCTCAAGGACCAAGCTTCACTGCTTTACCCTCCGATTCCAATATTTGTTCCTTGCACGCATTTGTCAATTAATAGAAAACCTCACCATTTACGTTCCATGATCCATATCCTATCTTGTGCAGATGAACCCACTTTACACAAAGATAACCGGGGAATCACCCCCTACTCCCTCGCGGCAGGTAGTAGTCGCTTCCTTCATAGACCATTGTCTAACAAGGCACAAATACTTTCCTCCTTCTCAATAGTAATATAGTCACCTCTCCTTATAGGGTTAGGTGACAACACCCCACTATGGACCAGGAACATAGTTCCGGCGTGAGTCTCACTGCTATTTCTGAAGACAAATTTATAGCTCCTTCAAGCCATCTTTCAGGGAAAGGATAACTCAGAATTGCAACTCCCTCAAAAGCAGATTCTATACATTGACTACCTCTCCAGATAATCTCTCCTCCCAAGAGGTCAGTCACTTCATTCACCTTCGATCCAGCGTCGAACGTGGATTCTGCGTAACACTTTTATTCTTTATATGGAGAGCAATCCAGCTATATAGATTATAGTAGATAAACATAAACGGATAATCATATATAATTAACTCATAAGGACGGATTAAAGCATGCAGTCTTAAATAAATAACTTAGATGGGTAACTCAGACGAGTAATCATGAATGAAAATGTATTAGATGAATAGTAGTAAATATGTTTTGACTTGAATAAGTTGGTACGAACGGATAAATTAACATAGACAGACTCAAATGAATGTCATTAACAGAAGAAAATTTACACACTTAGTTTTCATTGGATATGTTCAGGTAAATGGTCTTGGACTAGATGAGTTCTAACAGATAACCACATACCTGAATCTTGTCACCAAGTTAAACATAAACATGATGATCTGACATCAAGTATCTCACTGCCTTACTGACTACCCTCAAGATCAAGAACCTTTGGCTGCTCTTTATAGATGAAACCAACCTCTAAGATTTTTTCCCAATAACGTACTCTGCCTACGTTGACTTCTCCCTAAAACTGGACTTTTATTAAGAACCCAAAGCAAATGAGGGTTTCTACCGACACTACCTACGTTCAAAGTTCCTTGCATCCCTGGCATGTGTCACGGTTTTACTCATTAGCATGTTATTAGAACTTTTCTCCCTTTCTCTTGCTATGGCCGATGGACTGGTATTTTTACTTGCAAAGAAAATTTGTGCCTATTCAGAACAAAAAGCCCATAGGAATTGCCTCACACCTGTGTAAACTGCTTATCCCTGAGGAGGTGCCAATAACTTTTACCACTTTTTTTTTATCTCTTCCTAGACGGATATCCCCTTCATTATGAGTACCGTCATTGACAGGGAGAGGAGTGTTAAGTCATCCGGATTTACTCTCCTTTTGAGAGTGTTTTTGCCTGATGACCCTGACAAAAACTAAGCTATCACTAATATTGATCCTGCTTCACGTTGGTAGGATCACACCCTTAAATGAACCCTCTGTATAACAAGTATGAGATTAACCCGTATAATTCAATCTGACATAAGAAAAACAGTGTTAGGGTAATACATAATCTACGATCCATTAGCACAGCCCGAGACACTACGGGAGGGTCAGGCACAAGCGGCGGGAGTGGAAGAGCAGGTCGAGGTGGCTGGGGAAGGACAGTCAACTGTCGAAGTCGACGTGCCATGGAAGAAGAGGGAGAAGAATACATCATCGGATAAGTACGAGAAGGTGGTTCAAAGTGCAGTGGTGGAGAGCTGTAACGTTATTCGTACTTATAAGAGTAATATGCCATTTTTCCTAGAGACGTCGTTCATTCCCGCATGTCCTCTTGATGTCGTCGCAACCTTAATCTCTCCGACTTCTCTTCTTCCTCATCTTCTTCCTCTCGCTCTTCTCTCGTCAGGTCAATAGGTTTTTTAGTTGTCTTTCACTGCCAACCGCCTCTTCCTCTTTCAGTTCCTGCCCCACGTGGCATGGCTGAAGGGATAAAACATCTAGAGTAGTGTTGAACTTTCTAATGCTTGATGTATAAGGATGTGTATCTCTACGAAAGAATGAAGGCTTCGGAAGTATGCAAGGTTGTCGTAGGGGCGGAAACACATTACAAGTAGAGGAAAATACCGTAATAGAAACACCTTTCAAGCAGACTTGATGAGTCATCTTGCTACCCTTACTGATTTGTTTGTAAAAGACTTCGCAATCCTTGATCGCTACCCTATATGTTACTTTTCTAACCTGATATGGGATTAACTATGACCTCGGGCAAGCGATAGAAGTACATAATAATATTCGTAAAGTACGGTAAGCTATATACTTTAAATTGTACTCACCCCATCTCATTAAATCTACCCTAGACAAATGCTCACAATAGACCGACAATTAACCTTAGTAGTTCCTTTACCATCTAAATAGAGGTTGTACACTACCCTATCTTTCGTTTGTCGTTTTGTTAGGGCTTCAATTAATAAGAACCAGGTCTGTTCACATAGGACCCCGACAATGGCGCCACCTGTCGCACACGGCGGTCCTTCGCCCTGATGGGGAGCGCTGAACCTCACGGTCGTGCCACGCAGGATGTTTTGTTTGAAAAGAACCAGTCATCACTCCCACCATGCGCGCGTGCTATACCTCTCACGACGCCCTGCGACAGGTGGGGACGTCGCGAAGTACAACTTACCTTTACCCAAGGGGCTGTCACCACCCTTAGGTAGGCGTATCCCTGCTGAGCTACCGGCCCACATGCGAAGGCTTTTACATGCCTTTGTAGAGGTAGGTCGATCGAGGGCGTTTTCTCGATCGCTGTAGCACAAAACAGGGTACGCGCGGTAAGACGCCTAAGACTGACCCGTTAGTCAAGTCAGGTTCAAGATGCGATTTCCCTATCCTTGACTTCTAGATATTCAGGTCGAACTTTTAGAAGGTTGTCTATTTCCGAATCTGCTCCCAAAACATATTATTCTCATAACCACTATGATCAAAGTACTAATCAAACCATGTCACTACTAAGGACATTCTATTCTATTTAATATATGAGTGAACATCAGATAGTATAGAAGTTATATAGGACTGATAATGAATATGGAGGTATTACCGTTGGGAACCCTTCCCACTTTCACAAGTGTTGTGTGTCCAAGACTCTTCATTCCCATTTCAGTCCAAACCATGCATAAGACAGACATGCACAAAATAATGCAAAGACTATTCACATGCCATGCACTAACGACGTTAACCATCAATCTACACCTTAGACATTGTCCCTCACTTCCCAAACCATGTATGACAACTCTATCTTTCCTGAGACGTAAGTCGAGCCCCCTCACATTTCTTCAAAGGACCCTTGAGAGTAACTAGGACCATTTAGGCAATGACCACAGGGGATAATTTTACTGACTACACAGTTTGACTTTAGACGTGGGTATCAAGGGGGAAAAGTTGAATCGGCAACGACCGACCTTATATCGAGAGATAACAGAAAAGTTGATTCCTCGTTGTAGGACTTCTCCTTCAATTGCAGTAGATCAAAACAAGGACTTGTACATACACAGATCAACAAAGATTCAACACCCCCACTCGATTCCCACATATTGATATTTAAGGGTCAAGCCCTTAGATCTGATCTGTGAGCTTTGGGATCAACATCCCAAAGTCTAACCCCTTAGCCTCTACCTACCCTAAGTCGTCTGTCACTCCTTCTCCTTTCATTTAAGGAGTCACTTGCCTATGTCCTAAGTTGTTTTAGGGAAACTCACATTTCCCCTACTCTTAGTCCTTGTATTTATTTTTCTTGCGGATAAGCACACCCTTTGGTGCTTATGCGATAGTCTAGTTGAGATCAACACATGCTAGTGGCGGTTTATCCCTTAGGAGTTTATTAATGAACTAAGTCTACGCGAAGCTTCTTCTTTTCTAATTTTTTTTCCTTGCAGTACTTGCCCTTTTATTCGGCTTCTTTTAAGACATCTTGAGTCACTCCTGCATGAGCACTCCCTTTTCCCTTTCTTTTATTCTTGTCATGACACACGTAAGTAGTGGGTTGATTCACTCGGGAATCTTCCACTACTTAATCAATTCCAGACAGTCGGTTAGTCAAATGAATAGTCGAGTCGCCCCACGGGAGCACTCAGCCACCCTTCAATGTCCATGCAGTTCTCAGGCAAATAATCAGTTTAATCAACCTTATACAAGCGGTCATATAACTCATATGAAAACACCCCTTTACTAATAAGTAGTTAAGAGGCCTTTGTCGAATCATCTGAACACTTGACCCAGCATTCAGAAAACACTCCAGATCCAGGTGTCAATACAAAATTCAAGTTAGTAATAGGTGGTCTTCACGGAAACCTCCTATTACTCCTTGATAAAAAATCCAGCCTATCGTCAAAAGTGTAATAGGATGACCCCATGGGAGCCTCCCGTAACCTGATCCAATGTTAAATAGATAGGCCGTTAGTAATCAATCATGTCATCCATCAGTCATACTCAAACAAGTCGTAGGGTTACTCACCCGAGAGTATCCCTCTACTGTCCAAACATAATCACCCCATTCCTTCGCACCGTTACTTGACCCCCAAATCAAACAAGTATTATGATGACCCCTCGGGAGTTATCCAACTACTAGTTTCATGCGTAGAAGATTAGTCAAATGAACTCTTAGTTAAGTTATCCTGGCCCGTTCACTTATCTTGTCAATGCATCGTAAACGAGCAAAAGGTATGCCGACTCCCATGGGAAGTCAGACAGATCGTCCTAGACTTAGGAGTTCGTGTACTCACTCGGTGAGTACTTAATTCATTTCCAAGTCTGGTCAAATCTGTAATAGGAGTGCCCCACGAGAGCCTTCTACTATCTTTGCTTTCATTAGTCGTTAAGACATGTACACCACGTAAGTACCAGATTACCTCCTAGGTCTAGTCCGTAAGGTAACAAAGAAACTGCACGGCAGCTTCCCATCACCAACGCTGGAGTCAAACAAACATTTCATCAGCTCGTTACTTAGTTGGGTGAATGGCCGGTTAATTCGGATGAGAGTATCCCATCATTTACCTTAGTCAGTTCATGCAAGCAGTGTGACGACTCCATGCGAGCCTCCATCACACGGCTTTGTCTCTCAAACCCAACCAGACTAGGTTCCTTCTCCGTTAATTGTAAGTTCCTTCCTTCCATCAGGCATGATTCTTATTTCAGTCATATGTCGTTTTTGTTTTTGATAAACTTAGTCCTGAAGAATGTATGAATAGTATATTATACAGTCATGCATGCAACCCGATAGAAGGTCATACTCTGTAAAGGTATACGGGAAAGGAATAAGTGGTGTGTACCTCATGGTTCCCTGCCTCCAGAGTTCCTCCTGAACTCCGGCAGAGTTCCAGCAATCTCTTTGTCATCGATCATGTCAAGTCTATGCAATTGACTGTCCGAAACTTAAAGTAGGAACAACCATGATTATCTCGGTGTATATCATTATTAAACACTTATAGTTGAAGAGGTAGGCGTATGAGAGGACCAATCAAGGACAAAAATGGAGGAGGATGGAGGAGGATGGAGGAGGTAAGCACCGTCACACGGTGACGATGTCCCTCTCCTCTCCAGTGCCCCGCACTTTTTTCCTCTCTGACCCCTGCTTATCTCATGATGTTTTAATAGTGAAACAACAACCATTAGTAATAGTAATAATAATAATAATAATAATAATAATAATAATAATAATAATAATAAAATACTAGTAATATCAGGAGGTAAGCGTGCAAAGGCGAAATGAAAAAGATAACAGATTGCGAAGCCACATTGAAACCCAGAAAGTCCGACATTGTCAGAAAAGCAGTAATGCACTGCTACTATACCAACAGAGAATCAAAACACACCATCAGATTGTCAATGGGAGCATACTCTCATTATCTTCAACATATGTGTACCGAGTCCTCCTTCCTACTTAGTGTCTAGATTAATATCATACAGATTATTAGCAGTCTACGAATCAACAATGCATCCGATTGACATCTGCAGTAGAACTGAAGTACATGAAGTTGTTGACCCCTACAGACCATCATCAGGACCATGTTCGTTTCTCTCTCCACCTCTCTTTCTGTGTGTGCGTCAGTCTGTTTGTGTCTGTCTGTCTGTTTGTCTATCCGTCTCTATCTGTGTCTATCTGATTGACTGACTGTGTCTACTTGGTTGACTGATTGTGTCTGTTTGATTGACCGACAGTGTTTGACTGTTCATTTGTTTATCTGTGCCCGAATGTGTGTTTGCTTGTCGGCGTCCGACTGTCTGTTTATCTGCCTGCGTTTGTCTGCACTTGTCTCTTCTTCCTCCCTTTTTTTCTCTTTCTCTCCCCTTGTGTCTTGTCTGACGACATGTGTATTAGTGTCTGACAGTCCTGTCTGGTTGCATGCGCCAGTCTATCTGTTTGTTTGTGTTTGCATGTCTGTTTGACTGTGCCTGATTGCTTGACTAACTGTATGTTTCTGTCTGTTTATCTTGTCCGACTGTATCTGTCGGTTTGTCTGTTTCTGTTTGTGTCGGTCCTTGTCTGTTTGTCTGTTCGTCTGCCAGTTTGTGTCCATCTGTGTCTATCCGTCTTCGTGTATGCATATGTCTGTCTGTTTCTGTGCCTGTCAGTTCGCTTGTCGGTGTGTGTTTGTCTGCTCGTTTTTGTCTGTCCGCTTGTCTGTCGCTGTCTGTCTGGTTGTTACTGTTTGAATGTTAGTCTGTTCTTGTTTTCTTGCTCTACCTCTGTGTATAGTATCCCTGTGTGCTTGGACCCGTAACCTGTGTCTTAGAAGTCCGTTGTTTGTCTGTCGCAGGCCAGTGTAGTCGTCGGGTCTCGAACCGTAGGTCTGTCCCGTGCGGGTCAAGGTCGTAGCTGCTACAGTTCTGAAAGGTCAAGGTTGTAGCTGCTACAGTACTTAAAGGTCAAGGTCGTAGCTGCTACAATCCTGAAAGGTCAAGGTCGTAGTTGCTACAGTGCCGAAGGGCCAAATCCACAGACTTTGAGAAGGTTCGGAAGTGTCCCTTCAACCGTTGTTCACAGCAGACTAAAGGCAAGTGAGCAGTGGTAAGTCCACCCTTGCTGAGTCAGCAGGACCCAGTCCCAGTCTCACTTAGTCCAGTCACCAAGTACCGTGTGGGACTGTGTACACTCAGAGGCCCGCTGGAAAAGGACAGTCCAGCAGCGAACAGAAGTATAGATCCATAGGCAGCGTCCAACCATTCATTGATGGCTGCGGGAGGCATGCGAAAGCGCTGCCTGAGCGATTTGTGCGGGGTAGTCTGCAGATGTGCCCGACGTCGAAGTGGGCTGAAGGAGAGAGCTTAGCCATAGCTGTAGTGGGTGATAGCGGCCATAGCCGCCATAGTTGGTAGAGAGTGTAGTGTGAGTGTAATAAAGGCCTGGGCGAACGCGTGTGGGATATTCAGGGTGTTCTGAGTTGAGTGTATGGGAACAATGGAGTTGGTACGCAGTGACAAACAGAGAGTCGTTGGGCGCCGGTGTCGGGACTGGTGAGTCCCGAATAACTTCCCGTCACTCGAGAGGCTGTATATGACCAAATTGTGCACGACAGAGAAAACCGGAGGCAAGAATGCTAGAAGAATTGAAGGCGTAGGCACAGGTACAGGGATCTAGAGGCTGCCTAAAGTCGTTGGACCACTGGACTAAGAAGGAATTAACGGGACGAGAGGCGGCAAAGGACCGCAAGAAAATGACAAAGGCGACCCTTCGCCCGAAGAAGAGAAGGACCGCCAAGAGAAGTAGCGTCGTGGGGCGCACGCCGCAAGGGAAAAGACGGCGGGACAAAGTGTCCGAGACCGCACAGGACTAGGCAAAGATGTGGTGCCGGCGGGACAAAGTGTCGGGGACCGCACTGGACTAGGCAAAGATGTGATGCCGGCGGACAAAGTGTCGGGAACCCCACGGGACTAAGCAAAGATGTGGTGCCGGCGGGACAAAGTGCCGGGAACCACACGGGACTAGGCAAAGATGTGGTGCCGACGGGACAAAGTGTCGGGGACCGCATGAGACTAGGCAAAGATGTGGTGTCGGCGAGACAAAGTGTCGGGGACCACACGGGACTAGGCAAAGATGTGGTGTCCGTGGGACAAAGTGATGGGGACCACACGGGACTAGGCAAAAATGTGGTACCTGTGGAACAAAGTGTCGGGGACCACATGGGACTGGGTGAAAAATGTGGTACCAGCGGGACAAGTACCGACGAGACTAGTATCGGGGATTAATGCGGGACAAGTGTCGGGGACTTGTGACGCCCCAAGGGAAAATTGTGGCACGACATGTGGTGCAAACAAATAAGACAAGATTGCACCGTCAAGATCGGAGATCTTGACGGCCAAAAATATTTGCAGCACTAGTGGGAGCAAGCGGGAGAGCCAAAAGAAAAATAAAAAGTAAACAAAACAAGTGCTAGAGGCATGTGAGCAATCCGAAAAATCTCGGATTAGCCTCCCCCAAGAAAACGAGGCAAAAAGGACCAACATGAGAAAAATAGGCCTCCCGGAGAAAAATGGTGTATGGGGGCCTACCGTTTGGGAAAGAGAGGGGCAAACGGTAGCTCCCAAGGGCATGGAAGGGCCATAACTGCAGTCCGAGAAATAACGGACTGGCCCTTGGGCATAGGAAGGGCCAAAACTAAGAGGTAGAGGCAAGAAAATGGCCTTAACGGCTAGTTGACACTTGACATGCAAAAAGAAAAAGAAAAAGAAAAAGAAAATGTGGGAAAATAGGACAAGGAGAGTGAGAGGGAGTGAGTGAGTTGGCCATCAGTAGGGACTGCAGCAAGTAGGGATTGCCAAGTCCCAACTGTCCAAGGAAGGAGGAAAAAGAAAAGAAATAAAAAAGGAAGAATGAGAAAAGAGCCTTAACGGCTAGTTGACACTTCGCATGCACAAAGGAAAAAAAAAAA
>BFEA01000149.1:2028411-2046813 GCA_003427395.1 Chara braunii | reverse complement strand
TTTTTTTTTTTTTTTTTTAGCGCTCGTTTTTTTGGGTCTACCGGTCGCCGGTCGGTGGGTACCCCGCCCGACGCGGCGCGTTAATGGCCACGCCGGATTTCTCAAGCAGGGCGAGGTACTGGTGGTTTAAGAAGCAGGGTCATCGGGACAGGAAGCTTTCTTCTTCTTTTTTTTTTTAAAGCAAAAAAATAAAAAATAAAAAAAAATAAAAAAACAGCGGGTGGTGGTCCCCACCGATAGACGGTGCCTCAGCGGACAGCAAACAGACCTGAAATTCCAGGCAGGATTACCGTGGAGCAGCAGGCTGCAGAAAAACTTGGTTTCAGCAGAGAGCAAGCAGACCTGAAAATATGCAGGCTGCTGAAAAACTGAGTTTCAAGTTTCAACGCAGGTTTGGTAATCTACTGCCGAAGCCGGGTAATGGTCACAGAATTTCAAATGTGTTAAAAAAAAAAAAAAAAAGCCTATGGTTGGAGTTCGTGAGGGAAAGGGGGGGAGCTAGAACTGAAGGATGGGAGGTAGTAAGGGGGCACTCAACAGGGGAGGGATCGTTTGTTAAGGTAAGTAGGCTAGAAGCACGATGCTGGGACGACACAGGCCGGTGCTAGAGTTTTTGCTCTGTGACCTAGGGGGAGCTTGAGGCCTGTGGAGTTATGCCGAGGGTGGAAGGCATAACCACTGACCAGACCGTCCGACGTAGCCGGCGCTGGGGTATTAACCCTGTAACCTGGTGTCAGGGGCTTGCGGCCAAAGGAGATGTCGAGGGAGGGAGGCACTTCATGTCCGTCAGAACTAGGTTGCTCAGTACTGTGGAAGGTTGTGGTGCCCTGTTACCTAGCAGAAGGGCGTATGAGATCAATTGAGTTCAACAAAAAAAAAAAAGAGTTCTGGTAGGAGGACTGAAAGACTGGACCGACGTTTCGGCTTTTGAGGGGGGGAGGTTTGGATAGCAGGTGGGTTCAGTTTTGACCTTCCGGTCTCATAGTTTTTCAAGCTTCTTCAGACTTTTTCTGAATTTTAGCCTATCTCATGAGGTCTTTTGTCTAATAGGCTAGAAAATAGTACAAATTGCTCATGATCCTATTCTTAGCCGAAGCCGGGTAATGGCCCCCCCGTGTATGTTCTCCAATATTATGTTCCTAATGGGACGCTGGGCCCGGTTCCCAGCACAGGTCCCCACGAATAGATTGGAGCATTGTCCCAAAAAGAACAAAAACCGAAAAAAAAAAACAAAAAGAGTTTCAAGTTTCAACAAAAATCACAAGTTGCAGGTTACAGAAAGTGGTAGAAACAAAACAAAACAAGACAAAACAAAACAAAAAATAAAATAAAAAAATAAAATAAAAAAATGGTAGAAACAAAACAAAAGGAAAAAGAGGGCCAATTGCCTAGTTCATATGGTCGGTAGACAATTGGTTGCCCCTGCTTGGCAGAAGTGGCTCTGGCAAGCCCCTGCTTGGTAGATGTGGGTAGGTAGTGTAAGGGATACTCAAGAGAAGAATATAGCTTAGTTTAGGGGGAAAAAAAAAGAAAAAGAAAAAAAGGGAAAAATAGAAAAAAAGGAAGGAAAGTAATAAACTCCCTGCTGAGATTTGCAAATGCAAAGCTGGCCCCATCTGAGGGTACCTGGAAGAGAAAATGTCCAAGTGCATTATTTGCACCTCACTGCCAAGAGGCCACCATCTGAATGTACCTGGATGGGAGGAAGACCAAGTGCATGATTTACAGCTCATTGAGGAGAGACCCCGGATCTTTTCTGACAGAGTTAAGTGTGTCCTTTCCAGCACAGAAGGGGTATTTCTGGTTGTGTTCATCCACACACTACGTTTTTTTTTTTTTTTTGTGCCTATTCATACTTTTTGAAAATGATCTCTTTTACCTGACTTGCGGCTGAATGCTACATTCAGTGCAGACTCACACTAGGACTTCTTCAAGTGACCTCTGGACGTAACTGCAGTCAGATGCATCCCGGTCAGGCTGTAATTCCAGTCAGATACATCCAGGATAATGCCCCTGATGTGAGCACGCCCTCAAAGAACAGATCAGGACTTTTTAAAGTCCTGTCCCCTCCAGTAGGAGGATAAGGACAGAAATAGCCTGTCCATTCTCGAAAGGGCAAAAGGACTTGCCTGATCGGCTGCACCTGAGCCTAACCACGTCCACGTGCAGATCGTGTGTCCCATTTTGGCTAGTCTCCAACTCTCCCCATTCCGGAACTTGAGCAGGAATTTCACCTACATTTTCACCCTAATGGTAGTCGCCCCATTCAAGATATTTTCCCGTGCTTGACTGATTTGCAGCTGTGAGCTGCACCGACTGCCTGTCACACAATCGCTCAATGTGGATCATATCATTATCTCAATAACAGCATGAGAATCCTTTTCCTGGTGACCGGGTTGTTATGGCCCAGGGGTGGGAATGTGTGCCAGGTTTTTTTTTTTTTTTTTTTTTTTTTTTTTTTTAAGCCGTGCTCAGAGTGCGTCTGTCTGATGACGAACAGTTGCAACAATACGGAGAGAAGGGGCCAGGCTGCACTTCTCGCCAGATGCACAAAAGACAAAAAAGATGGCAATGCATCCCTCCATGTTCTAGGGGAGGATTCATTTTGCACATTTCGAGAGTAGTGCAGCGAGGCTGAAGATCGCTGTGGGCCGTATGCAAGAATGACGCATGCATTCTAACAAAAAAAAACAAAAAAAACAGAATTATGACACATGCAGTGCAGATCGATAAAAGGATAGATAGTTGTCCAGAAAAAGCGACCACACCTGATGGCCGCTCGACGGCGCCGTCAGTGTAGTAGCTACATGTAGTTTACGAGGCCAGAGAAGAAAATAACGAATAACCATTTCGTCAATGAGGAGATGTCCTTCCATGAACCCAATGGGCAGCTTAGGGGGGGGAATGCAAGGAAGCGAGAAAAGAATAGAACTTTCTTTCTTTTTTCTTTCTTTCTTTTCTTTTGGGGGGGGAGGGGAGAAGCTCATCATCTCGTTTGTATGAGAAGGTCGAGGCCGGGAATCCTCACAAACGACCCGGAGAAAAGTTTGGCCCTTGGCCCAGCTTGAGGTGATCTGGAAACAGGGTCCCGTGTCCCTTAGCCTCCTAATTCTTTAAACCACCGGTACGCCCCGCAATTTCCGGAGGCTCAGGGTACCGGCCCTCAAAAGCTGGCGCTGCCAGCCAAAACAATTTTTTTTTGTTGCGCTGGTGGGTCGGCGCGAAACGGCGCGCAGCCCGTTTTCAGGCTTGGCATCGATAGCTGGGCCAAGTACTGGTGGCTTAAGGAAGAACGTCTTTAAAGCTCTACGATATAAAGTTGGGTAAGTAACCCAGTATCCCCTGACCTTCCTATCCGTAAATTTCATCCAAAAACTCGACCTTGAAGCACGGTAAAAAGTTGAGGGCTGGCCATCCTTCCTCGTAAAGACTCAAGAGGCAAAGCACAACAAAGGATCTTCAACAAAGCACAGGGGGGAGATCACACGACCTCTATGTTCGGGCCTAATCACGGCCCTACTACATGTAGCGTAGTCGTGTGTATCAAACAGCCAAGTACAGAATGTGAAATGGCCCTCCTGGGTGATTGTTCAAAGCCTGTTGTCTTGGGCCCGGGTCTTCTGGAACCAGATAACATTTTTGTGGTGCCAATCCGCTCGGATAATCCTCCTGATACTCTGTTTACTCTGAAGTTGCTGGTGCCTTTTCACCACTTCTTCTCCTCTGAACACTCTGGAGTTCCTAGCAGGCCAGATGGTTTCCATCAGAACGCCTCTGCAGCAAAGGGCCACGTAGCCCCAGTGGGAGGAGTAGTTGGATCCTGGAGGGAGTATGCCAGTAAGCATCCAGAAATTCGACCACTCAAACCTTCCTCCCACTATTCTAGCCCAACGAGTCTTCCACCACATTGCTATTTCATCAGCCAGGGCGCAAAATAACCACAGATGAATCATGTTCTCCCAGCCCCAGTTACATCTCAGGCACTGTGTAGGGACGTCCATCCCTCTGGTCAAAAGCCATCTGGACGTTGCGGTTACCATAAGAAGCTGGAGCCCACACGATGCTGGCCTGCTTCTGAACTGGATATTTCATCAGTGCTTTCCAAAACCTTAGCAGGCCGGGCTCTGTAACCCCGGCCAACCGTTGAGACTCCGCCCTGTGCACTGCCAACTTCGAGGCTTTCTTCTCCAGTCTGGCTTGCTGCAACTGTACACCCACCTTCGGACGATTATGGCTGTATTTGTTTTGCCTTTTTGGTCCTTCATCCCCAGAGTAATGGCTCTACTCGAAAGCTGTCTGCATCGCACAAGAGAGTGGCACTCACTTTCCCTTGTCTTGATTCCTGCTGGGGAACCCTAACCCCCGTCATGCCGCTTGTATCGTCTATACCTTGATCACCATCCACCCTGATAAGGTAACTTTCCAAGGTAGGTACCCCAGCAGGGACCCTCCAAAGTTGGACCCTGACGGCTGATGGAGGGTCCAGGCCGAAAACCTGCATGATTTGAGTTGGATTGTCCTCGCTGATGGAGCTAAGTCCTCGCTGGATGTTCCACGTCAGGTTGAAGGAGATTCACCCATGCGACAGGAATGACTTTGACTAGTTCAACGTAGTGAGTGGACACATTATGAAGTCTTGGAAGCTTTTGCCTGAGCTGGAACCTTGAAGGTAGGGGGTCCCACATATCCTTGAACTGAAGGACTCTCTTCTTTTTTTTTTTTCTTTTTTTTTTTTTTATTGTGGGTTGAGGGCCGGGGTCCTCACAGTCTGCCCGGAGTGACCGAACCAAACTTGCTGAGAACCGGGCTCAGCGTCCCTCATGTGGAGATGGTGATGATCCTGGACAATGCTAATGATGATGATGATTAGTATCTATAAAGATTATAGAAGCATATGCTATATCAGCAATTCTGGCCTCCTAATTCTATATCAGCTCCTAGTCTTCCCTGTACCAGGACATTGTAACTCAGAGACAAAATCAACCTAACCTACATCCCCCATAGCTGATCTCTTCTCGCCATATAGCAGCCCCCCCCGATTCGCCACTGGATTGCCTTCCTCCCTCCCCAGATCTCTCTACACGGCCTCACACTCCTGCCATTTACAGGTTACAGGGCAGCGCCCCAGCTCCGGCCAGCGTCGTTCTGGCATCGGTAAACCAGGGGCACAGAACAGAGCAACTCTGCAGATGTCAGTCCAGGTTCAACCATCTCTGAATTCCTATCTCCCAGATGTAGACGAAGGCTAGATGCTGCCAGGAAAACCAGAACACCAGAAAGCTTAATATAACCTGATGATGATGATGATGCTAATGCTGATTTTGATGATGAAGCTTATGATAATTAGTATGTGAAAAATATAGAAAAATATAGAAAACTATGCTATATCAGCACTTCTGGCCTCCTAATCCTAGCACCCCTCCTAGCCCTACCTGTACCAAGACATTACATCTCAAAGACAATGCCCTCCTCACCAATGTCAACCATGGCTGACCTGTTCTCGCCACCTAGACTATCCCTGGCCCCATAGGGTTGTCAAGGCAGCCCCCCCGGTTCGCCACTGGATTRCTTTCCTCCCTCAGCAAATCCCCAGATCTCTCTGCAAGGCCTCACGCTCCCGCCAATGCAAGTTATAGGGCACCGCCCCAGCTCCGGCCAGCGTTGTTCTGGCATTGGCTAACCAGGGGCACAGAACAAGACAACTCTGTAGATATCGGTCCAGATTCGATCATCTCTGAAATCCTTTATACCGAATGAGGGAGAATGCGCCAAGAATTTCAGACCACCAGTAGACATGATATAACATGAATGATGATGATGTTATCCTACAATTAGTCTCCCCCCTCCCCTCCTTTCCACCCTGTCCCAACGCTGCCTCCGCCGAAACGGATTACCGGAGTGCAGACAACCCATCACAGCCCCAACTTGTGACAGTCCCACCTTCCCCTGCCTTGTCCCAGAAAGGCATACAGTTCCCTCCCAAAGTGTGCCTCTGCCCACCATTTACTCAAATCTGCCCCCGCTGGTGTGAGTAACCCCCCCACCAACCTCAGACTAAGGCAACACACTAACTCTGCTCGCACCCCCTACGGGGCTTCACCTCCCACCTTGTGTCACCCCTGCAGAGCGGAGCTCTCCCTTGGTCCCTCACCTTCCATCCATCAGAAATAAACGTGGATATTTCAGAGAGGAGAGTATAGATACCAGGAATCCAACTGGCATTTCGAAAAAATGCGCTGAAAAAATTCAAATGAATTACTGAACTGGATTTGATCACAGTCAGCTTATGCAGCGAAAATTAGACCTGGGGTGAAGTCCCACCGCCCAAGTTTAAGTTTAGAAAACGTAACGTGTGACACCATTTTGACATTAATAAATTCGAAACAAAACTGAAAAAAATCGCTAGAAACAACTTTTCTCTGTATTTTTTATTAAGTAACTCGGAGGAATGAAACACGTCTGGCACAGTCGGAGTGAATGTCTCCGTGGAAAAGGGAACTTCCCGTGGTGAGGGGACAGGAGGTCACCATTTGTAAAATGGACAGGAACAACATGGATGGCCAGATGCGTTCATTGCCCAAAGAAGGAAGAGAGTTTAATGCGAGAGAGCCCAACAGAGCTGTCAGAGCTCCTCCGTTTCAGGGTGTAATGATGTCTTAAAAAAAAAAAAAACGAAAGGCAAATAAGTTGAGAAAGGTACCCTACCCTCTGTAGGGTAGTTTTCTCAACGGAAAATGGTTTCCTGACCGAACGGAACGGGCCAAAGCATACGACAAAACAGATTTCACGTCAACAAAAAAATGTACAAAACGACCAAAGCTAATACGTTATTTTCCTGTATTTTGGTACCCTTAGATCCTCAATACATCAACGACAGAGCTCCGTCCCACCATGCCACCCGTGATAGAAAGCTCGGCGTTGAGAAAACTCAACTTCGGTGGTGGGACTTCACCCCTGGAAAGTGATACGACTCAGAGATTGGAAATTTTAGTGAAACATGATTCGTATCTAGAATTCCAGCTGTAAGAAATAATATGAAGAAATTAATGGGAATCTGTGGAAGAAATTCCACTTTTTAAATGGGCTGACAGATAGGGAAAATATTTAGGAATTAAATCCGCCTGAATTTTTCGCAGGTAAGCTTAGGTATATAAAAATACCTTATATGTTAATTAGACAAGAAATTTCAGGTTTTAAGGATAAGAAAGATCAAGAATGACTCCCTTCTTGATCCATCCTGCCCCGAAGTTCCTAGGGGAGTCTGATGCCGAAAACCCCAAGCCATTTAATTGCAGAATGTTGGGGCTCTCAAACAACACTTGATTAAACCACCAGTACTTGGCCCAGCTATTGATGTCGAGCCTGAATATGTTCTACATGTGACGCACCAGCTTTCGGACCCGCGCCATCTTCCAACCCCMCCGATCCCCCCCCCCCCACCTACCCTTTTTTCGAATTTGAGTGCTTTTGCAAATAGCCTGACGAAGCCTCCTTTTGTATTTCCATGAATTAATGTGCCTTGTTCGTAATCAGGGAGGCCCGTCTTTCTTAGGACCTTCGTCGTTTTTTTGGATTGGTTTCTGGAACTTAATCTTTTGCAATTCGGGAAATGCATGGGAATGACACGCGCCTTAGTGAGCGCGCTAGGAATTTGGCTCGACAGTTAGGAATTTCGGAATGAGCGGAACCTGACGTGTCCTTTCTTGTACATGAATGTTTTCGGCTTCGTCTTGGAAAACTCTGGGAATTTTCGTAGGAGTGTGAATAGGTATAGGACTTTTTTTTCCCCGCGCTCGCCCTATGCGAGGATATGGTACTTTTCAATTTTCAATTTAATTAGCTGTAACTGTTTTGGTGCCCTTTTTGCCCTCATGTCGATGCCATGCATGCGAACCTCCCCTCCCCGCTTCCCTCGCTACCTTCGACACTCTTCTTCGCGCTCACGCTCCTCCTCTCTCTGTAACCGTTTTCCATCTTTCCTTTGCCTCTCGCGCGTTTTCTCTTTCTTGATCGTCGGAATCTTGGTTCCGTTTTGCGCTATTCTTTGCGCTCTTCTTCTTCCCGCTCTGATCCTCGCGCCGAAATACTCTGCCGACTCCCTCTTCCTTCCCTCTAGCCAAGGAGATGCGCTGTGTAAGAAGGAAATTCCTGATACACGAGGATTCTGATTGGCTACGACTTGGCTCCGAAGGATCGACATGGCTTTCGATGGGCGATTATCCCCGAACTTCCCTCTGCCCCTCCCTACCTCAGTCCTAACCCTTCCTAGCGTCTATCTCCTTTTCCGCAGCTATAAATTCCGCAAGCGCTTTCGAAAATATCTCTCTCAACTCATCAGCCAACTTTCGGGAAGCAGTGGCTAGGTGGTACGTGTGAAGGAGCGAGTTGAAAAGTCCTGAGGAGCTGACTGCAGTCTTGACGGTTGTGCGCTGGATCGCCCAAGGAACTGTGGGATCGGGGCAAGACCGTGCAGAGACTAAGTAGGCGGGGTGACGATCACTGTGGTGGATTAGTACGTGACGGCCGGGATCGTCAGTGTTCGTGAGAGGTTCGAATCGGAAGTTGAGTGAATGCATAGCAAGGGGCGACGGTGGAATCTTATGGTGGAAGCGCCTCTCTTTGTCCCAAAAATTTGTATCTTCGAGCGTGAGTTCTGACCGCTCGGCTTCTAAGCCGGAATTTCCCTTGACAAGATCGTCGGACATTCTATAATTGCTTTCTACTCTTCCCTCCCCTCCGATCTACGTCTAATATCCCTCACCCTCTCCTTCTGTTTTATTTTGTTATAATGGATAAATTATAGTACTTTTGCTTATATCACTCTGATATGTGCATACAGAGGGTCGTATTAGAGAACTATTGTGGCATGATTGGAATGATGATCGACTGATCGACTGAATGATCTAGCTGCTTGGAGCATCGAACAAATGATGTATGATTTGGGAAAATTTTTGTGCTTGTTGCCATGTGGACTAACGGTCCCAATCCGAACAGGCGCCGACTTCCCGTACTCCCGCTGCGCCCCTTCCCGTACAACGAGGAAAGGACACGTGTATGCAAGTGGGACGCACGAGAAGCCGTCACTAAGATCGGCGGGCGCTACTACTTCCCTCCCGGGACCTGGTGTTCTGGATTCGTCGATGTGGGTTTTTGTTATCGTTGATACACACTTTCCGCCCTATTCGTTGTTGTTGCCATTTAACGAGTTGATCATCATCCCGTGGACGGCAGTAGAGCCATATTGGCCTACCACTTTGTGCAGCGATTGCCACCGCTTCGAACGTTACCAAGCCAAGGGTTTCCACTACCGCAGACGTAGCGAGGACGAGCATAAGGAAAAGGCTACTCGATTGAGGCCCTCCACATCGGACTCAGAGTTGTGTAACGAGCGCCGACGAGACCTCATCCGTAAATGGGGTACTACGTGTGTACCCGCCCCTTTTCACGCGAAACCAAGGGCGACGGCCCGATCGGAAGTTCAACGATACTTTTTGGATTGAATTTCCCATAGCCGCGAGTCCCGCGTGCGCCTTTCTCTCCCTAAAAATTTGCGCGGCGGCAGACCTCCTCCTTACTAAGGTCGGACCAATACGGGGGATTTCAGTTCTGTCTGTGTCCCCACACTCAATTTTTCCAAAAATCCTTGGCTCACCCCATCTTTGTTGTTCTTCCCGGGCCTTTCCGCGAACCAAAATACTCCGATCAGAAGACAACGCAGGGCGTGAGGTTGGTATCGAAGCCGACATGTGTCGGTTCTGACGTTAGTAAGACGAACTGGCGAAGGGCAGATCAACCAACAGGTCTAACCGTCTGATTCCTCCCGTCACTCGACAAAGGTCCGCCGAAACCCGACTAGAGATGCCCATGGCCGACGTTAATGGAGAGGCTTTTTGAGTGACGATGAGCATCCCCGCCACCTTCCCATTTTATCCCAACCATACCCATCCTGAGGCATGGCTTGAAGCAGTGCAAGCTCAGGGATATGGCGTTGAGAATCTTCCTCATGTCATTACCCTGCTCCTTCGAAACGCTGCTCATGATTGGTTTAGAAGGCATAGGTGGGTAGATTGGGATACATTCAATGCTCATGATTGGTTTAGAAGGCATTGGTGGGTAGATTGGGATACATTCAATAGAGCATTCCTAGCAATATTTGATGAAGTCAGTGAGGATGCTGCGTGGTTTGTGCTAAAAACCTGCCCACAGGAACCCAGAGAGTTGTTACCTGACTTTGTGGATCGATTTCAAACCGCGTTAGATAAATCAGGGCGGGAAGAAAATGCTGCTCGAGTCTTGTTCATCGATCATCTCCTCAATCCAATACTGAAAGCTAAACTACAGAAAAAAGTTCCTCCAAAGACCAACCAGCTACATGTCAGCCCTTGAGCTATACTTGCTGGATACGCGCAAATACATCAGTCGGGGGGATGAAGACATCTTGACACGATACAGGATGTGGCCGCCAAACATCGTTCGTGGCTCAGAGCGGTGGGGCGATTTTACCCTCGCCATGATCACAACTATCAGGATGAACCCTCCCCGGATCCTTCTCCTCATCTCCTGTCTTCCGCCCCTCCCCTTCCTCCTAAGATGGCACTTGTGAATACCGTCATGCCCTAGGCTGCTGCGCCAATACCTATCACTAACCTGCACCTAGCCCAGATGATTCGTACCAGAACGACTAAACAATCTGAGTGGATGAACAACCTGATTCAAATGCAGACTTCCCAGATGGATCGATTGTAACAAATCATGAAGAAACTGATAAAGGCTAACTCGAGTTCTCCGGGTCCCGCTCCTCCTTCGTATCCCCTGCTAACTAATCCTCCCGCCCCCGGCCAAGCGCTTCCCGCCCCTCATCATATGGCCAATCCAGTAGGAAGGGTTGAATGCTACAACTGTAAGCAACCCAGACATTTTGCACGAGACTGCCCCCTGCCAAGGCGTAACCAACCCCCGCCAACAGCCGCGCTTGTCGCCTTGAACCAAGGTCGGGTAGCCACACTGTTAGAAAAAACAAGAGAGAGGGAGCCTGACTCTTTCTCTAACAAACCATCTTTTTCGCCGGAACCCATCGCGTCCACTTCGGGATCATCTTCCGAAGCGGCCGATGCCGTTGATCCGACAGAGTACCTCCAATTAGCGGGACTGATCGGAGCGATCCGACCTGGCAAAGACGAACTCGACTGGGTTGAGCGAGGATCAGAATCCGGTCCTTAGTTTCGAACAGGAGAGATCGACATTCTTCAGACGCTCAAACACTTAGATATCCGAGTCCCTGTCCCGGTGGGACATTTGCTGACCATATCAGAGGCAGCGAATGACAAGCTTCTTCAGCAGTGCGAGAAAAACCATAAACGATTCACATACCAACGTGTTCAAAGGAAGCTGAAGAAAAAGAAGGACGATGAAGCAGAAGTAGACTCTCCTTCATCGGAACCGATACCCACCATAAATGTGTCCGACGCGTCTGAAACTGCTCGGGTCGCTACCATTTCGTATGCAGAGAAGGATTACTTCGTTTGTATTCGATCTGTTTTATGGAAGAGTGCAGAATGTGATTGTGAGGTATGGGTTGAACCGTTCAATGCTCTCGTTGATACCGGATCATCTGCTGTGGAGATATCCTTGGAAACCATTCGAAAAACTGGACGATTGAATTCGAACCTTCCCTTGCCGGGGAAGGACAACTACGTCTCTGCCGATGAAGAAACCATGAATATAGTCGGGATCATCGAAAATGTGGTCGTCAAGGTAGGACGAGTACATGTCCTGGTTAACGAGGTAGTCATCGATGTGCGGTCATACTCGATACTGTTGGGATTACCTTGAGCGATGGTTGTGGGTGCGCGGATACATTTCGACACCAAACAAATTTTTTTTTTTTTTTTTTAATTATTAATAACCGGGTCCGATGCCCAAGGCTGATATTACCAATAATAAGATTGAGGTCGGGGTCCTCACAGTCTGCCCGGAGTGATCGAACCGAAACTACTGAGAACCGGGCTAAGCATCCCTCGAATGGATATGATGATGACCATGATGATAATGATGCTAATGAGAATGATGATTCAAATATATAAAAACATATCGAAGATTATGCTAGATCAGTTATTCTGGCCTCCTAATCCTAGTACAACACTTAGCCCTTCCTGTACCAGGACACTGTACCTCAAAGACAAAACCAACCTAACCAACATCAACCATAGCTGATCTCTTCTCGCCTCCTTGCAGCCCCCCCCGGTTCACCACTGGAATGCCTTCCACCCTCAGCAAGCCCCAGATCTCTCTACAAAGCCTCGCACTCCTGCCATTTACAAGTTACAGGGCGACGCCCCAACTCCGGCCAGCATCGTTCTGGCATCGGTAAACCAAGGGCACAGAACAGAGCAACTTAGTAGATATCAGTCCAGGTTCAACCATCTCGAAAGTCCTATATCCCGGATGTGGAAGAATGCTAGATGCTGCCAAAATTTCAGAACACAAAAAAACTTAATATAACAATAATTAGATGATGATACTGGTGATGTGATGACGATGATGGTGGTGATGATAATGATGATGATGATGGTGATGATGATTATGATTTTTTATTATTTTTTTTTGAATGATGAAAATAATGATGATGATGATGATGATTAGTATGTAATATTGTAGAAGACTATGCTATATCAGGAATTCTAGTCTCCTAATGCTATAACAACTCCTAACCCTCCATGTACCAGGACATTACATCTCAAAGACAATGTCATCCTAACCAATGTCAACCATAGCTGACTTGTTCTCGCCACCTAGACTATCCCTGGACCCATAGGTTGTCAAGGCAGCCCCCCCCAGTTCGCCACTGAATTGCTTTCCTCCCTCAGCAAAACGCAGATCTCTTTACAAGGCCTCACACTCCTGCAATGTGCAGATTACAGGGCAACACCCCAGCTCCGGCCAACGTCGTTCTGGCATCGGCAAACCAGAGGCATAGAACAAAGCAACTCTGCGAAAATCAGTCCAGATTCGACCGTCTCTGAAATACTATATCCCGAATGAGGAAGAAGGCCAGATGCCGCCAAGAATTATCGAACACCAAAAAGCTTGATATAGCATCAATGAAGACTGTGGAATTTTTTTTTTTGTTTTTTGAATAAAGATACGTTAATTAAAACTTTGAAAGTCTCCTCCCCTCCCTCCTCTACTCATTACCCCTCTGTCCCTTTGTTGCCTCCGCCGAAAACAGTCCTCCAATGTAGGACCTCCTTTTCAGCCCCAACTTGGAACARCCCCTCTCTTCCTCGCTATAATCCAAGAGACATTCAACTCCCACCAGAAGAATGCCCCTGCAAACCCCTTACCCTATTCTGCCCCCGCTGAGGCTATCCACCCCAACCCCAGAATAGAGCAACCCTCAACTTCTGCACACACCCTCTTCAGAGCGCCACCTCCCTCCTTGTGACACCCCTGCAGAGTACTGCTATCCCCACCTTTCCACCCTTACCACGAACTTCGAAACAACCGTCATCATCCTTCCAGGGAGGAAAGTGAACTCCCATATGATTGAAACATAACTTAGCAAGATCACCAACGAAATTACTACTGAAACGATTCTTTTTATTTTGAGGGTTTTTTTTTTTTTGAGTTGAAGATAATTAGTTAATAATGCAATAGGATTATGAAAATCTCATTCATAGAGAACTATGAAATATGAAGAAGTAAACAAGGAAAAATTAATCTAAAATGAATAAGAACTTTGGTATTCAAAAATACCATTTCGAAACGTACATTAATAAGAAATCTAGATATTTAAAAAATACCTCCCCGATTAATAAAATAGGAAATAAGATGCTGATCATGATGATGATGATGATGATGATGATGATGATGATGATGATGATGATGATGACGCACCAATGATGATGATGCTCATAATGATGTTGATGATGATGATGATGATGATGATGATGATGATGATGATGATGATGATGATGATGACAGACCAATGATGACGATGCTCATAATGATGATGATGATGATGATGATGATGATGATGATGATGACACACCAATGAAGATGCTCATAACGATGGTGATGATGTCAGTAGTGCTGCTGCTGCTGATGATGATGATGATGATGTTGATGATGATGATAATAACGATGATGCTGATGATGATAATGATGATGATGAGATGATGATGATGATGATGATGATGATGATGATGATGATGATGATGATGATGATGATGGCAACCGCCGATGATGACGATGATGATGATGATGACGGCGATGATAAAACCGAAGCTGGTGATGAAGATGCCCTCTTACAAGCTGATGATAAAGCTGTCGCTGACGAACATGCTAATGAAGAATCCCACTTATTAATTGATGTTGTCCCGATAAGATGACGCAAAACCTTTCTTAAAACAAACGCACTGGATACGAGCTGAGAACCTGAATATCACTTCCCTCCTTATCTCCCTCCATTCGTCCTCCCATCTCATGGGACACACTGTACTCYCCTCCCTCTTGCTGCGAGCCRACCTCCTCCACCAAATTATGCAAGATGAAGAGTACCAATGATTCTTCCTGAAGCAAGCCTCGTAAGAAAAACTTGCTCCCCCTTACACGGCATGCTAGCCCGTAGCATTCCTCGTGACAGGCACAAGACGGCGAGATCGCACTACGAATGCTTTCAAATGTTAGGAGATAGAGAGGTGAAGTATTCACCCCCTCGATCATCTCACAGCTTTGCCCAACATACCACGTTTGTTGAAGATCCAGCCCCCGCGCCACTCAACAATTCCACACTCGAATTTCATAGCACGCCCTAAATCTTCGATATCTCATGATCCACTTGACCATTTGATCTGAAATTTAGACCACCTCAACTCCTCGACATAGACCACAGGTGGTCCAATTTTCAGATCAAGGTGCGCACCCAATCGCGCGCAATCGTCGAGCGCACACGCGTTATTTTTCTTGCTGCGTACAGATTTCCAGCGCGCACAGCTCCGTGGCAGTAACTTTGATTGATGATTGATACTGCCGGGGCGCAGTGCTCCCGGTAGCGCTGCGCCCCGACACCTCCAGAAGGAAGGCCACAATTCTGGCTCGACACCAAACAACTTATCCTTACACACACTGGAGGAAAGCCTCAGACTATTCCACTACGAGTTTCCACTCGATCACCAAGAAAGAATCTCAGTCTCATCCGAATAGGAATGATCAAAGTCCCGAGTCCAAAAGATTCGTTTGGAAGCGGTGACGAGGACCGACACCTTTCCGATGTTTTCGGGTATGATGAGCGAGACTATGATGAGCGAGACTATGATGAGCTGTTGAATTACATGCCTAACGAGAAGGAATGGAGTCCGTTGGTCGAGCTGTTCGATCACGAGGCTAAAGAAGAATTCCGGATGATCCCGACTACCGCGCAGACATTTGATTTAAACACAGAGAGCAGTGAGTTTAGCCCTGCTTCGCCTGTATCCTTTCGTGCGCCAACAAAAACACAAATTTCAGCAATGTCCTTCCTGGGAGAACCTATTTTGCAGATTTCAGATATGGCTGACCTCTTGGAACCCCCTCGAACCTTGTACGAGGGAGCGCTTTCATTATGAGAAAGATATCAGCAAATGAATCAATACCTAGATTTTTCTGTCTCCCTGCCCAGACCATTGCTCATGCAAGGTACTTTGATCGCATTAATTAGGCTAGAGGCCGAAGCCCCGATCAATGATGTCCCCAATCTGATGCAGGAAATGGCTGAGCTAACTGGGTTGGAAATCGCAGCAAGCACCACTGACCCTGAGACCGATGCCGAAACTAAGAAAACGGAAATGATCAGCCCGCCTGAGTCACATATGTTTGCTACCGTCTTTAAGGTCCGAACCAGTAGCTTCATGTTCTCCAGCATAGATGGTAAACGACCAATGGGACCAGATTGGATCGACGTACAGGCTGACATTTTCGAACGACCTACAATCACCTTACCCGGTCACGTTCTCAGAGAAATTCACAAATCTTGGATTGATGTATTGCATGGATATGCTGAGGTATTGAGTACGCGCGATAACGATATTGGATTGTCAAGCGTGACTGAACACGCGATCCTCACAGGGGATCATCCACCGACTAGCTGCGATCCCTATCGGCACTCTCCGGCGCAACGACTGGCCGCGTTTCAGAGAGTAGAGGAGTTTCACCCATCCCGGATTTGTCGTTATCTCCACCAGCTTCCCTCCCTTCCACCTTCTGCTTCCGTATCACCAACTCAGCGTCGTCCCGTGGAAGGCCATAGCCCCATACTAGCCCAGTACACCCTGCAGAAATTGCCGACGACGCGGCGATCAGAGGACCCCGGAATTCCGGAGGCCCAACCCAAACGCGCGACGACCGTCGCCACGTGGCAACTTCTGACGGCCTGACTCATCGGAACCCCACCCACTCCGGAGGGACCTTCCCGCAAACCGCCGTCCCCGGAACCAATGGCTCGCCCGGCCTTGAAGGACCCACGCATGCCATCTGCCTTATGACCAGAGGCAGTCCGCCCTCTCCACCCAATAGCACTCGAGCCCCCGAAAAACCCTGCCACAGGAGATCTCAGTTCTGACCTGGGACTCCACCCCCACTTTCCCAAAAATCCTTGGCACACCCCTTTTTGCACTTCCAGGCCCACATCCTACTCCGATCAAGAAGTCGCGCTGGGCGTGAGGTTGGGCGTCACAATATGGCAATGAGCAATACGTCTGCCTATCCTTTCCCCCTCCTCCCCTATCACATCCCCTCCCTCGCTGTCACCTCCCTTCTCCTCAACTGCCTAGCAAAACATCACTAACACTCCCGCTCCCTCGAGGTCCATCCACTCTCCACCGCAACAAGTACTTCTCCGACCCATACCTACCTGTCAGCTTCATCMCCCCCCCCCCCTCCTCTCTTCCAACCTCTGACCACTTTCCACCAATGAGAGCCGGTCGATCTCCCTCGTCCGAACCCACCCCCCTTCTCCCTCAGTCAGGGGCCCACGTACCCAAGCGCGCTTTTCACCCAACACACCCCTTAACTCCAACTATAATCTCTTAAACCACAAGTACTTGGCCCAGCTATCGATGGATATGGAAACATGCACACATAGAAGATCCACACGACACAAGTAGTCAAGAACATTGCGAAGAGCATTCATAGAAAGAACATTCAGAAGAACATTCATAGATTGATGATGAAAAAACGTCGTGCCCAACCGAACAGTCCATCACACCCAAGATCCTCCGTCGGTCCGCAAAACTCGCCGCTGGACCTTAGTCCTTTGGCCAACCCAAGAGGTCTAAGCGATCGTCACCAATCCATTTATTCTACTCGTGATGCGCCTATAGCTGAGCTACCCGAAGCACTATCATAAACAAATCGAATAGGCCGTGGTACGCGGCCCATAAGACCAGCGGTACCGGGGAAAGTCCCAAGGCTATCGAACCAGGAAAGGCTAGAGGCCAACCACGGGACAACAGGAGCTTACCTAAATCACAGGCGGTACCCCTGCCAACTACTGAAAGGCCAATATGGCAAACAGCCCGATCAGGAAAAAAAAAAAAAAAAAAAAAAGCAACTCCTAAAAATCAGAAAAATAGGAATTAAAAGTGGCAAAACCCTGTCCACACAAACAACATTCACGAAAACTCCTGGAAAAACGAAATAGATAACACTCTATACGTCAAAACTCTGTCCTCAGTTGGTAAGGCACGCAAGTGGCATTCAGGAGGTCTTGGGTTCAGTCCGCATTGGCCTCATGCACCTTCCTGGGCAAGCTTGGCGCCTGCCACCTAGAGATATGCCGTTGGTCCCCCCGAGTGGCATTGAGCAGAGACTGCTGACGTTCATAGGGGGAGGGGACCGGAGGGGAGGCACAGTGACTGGCCCATCGAAGAAGCTCGGTCCTGATGCTACCCGCTGACCCCTGGCCGGTATCGCCCACCTGCTGTAGCAGGTATAGCACCTGCTGGTGGGTGCAGCTCCCGCATGTTTCCTCGTTGGAGGCTTGAGCACGGATGTGGCTGCTACGGGGTTCCGCGTAATACTATAATGACAATAAAAAAGGCCAGAAAGGTCGTCCTGTCCACATTCGGCAGGTAATTGAATTGGTTGGGTTTAAAGAATTAACCTTTTTTTTTCTAAAAAAAAACAAAACAAAAAAAAAACTGTCCAAAGTTTCCACTTAAACCACCAGTACCTCGCCCAGCTATAAAAAAAAAGTCGCGGCCATTACCGCGCTGCGACTTTCGGGGGTCGGTAGCTCCAACGCCTGCGACTTTCGGGGGTCGGTAGCTCCAACGCCCGGTCGGTGCAATTTCCCCCCAAAAAAAACAAATCGAAAAAATAGAAGAAAAAATAGAAGAAAACACTGCGGCCAAGGAGAGAGAGAGA
>BFEA01000149.1:1958858-1982881 GCA_003427395.1 Chara braunii | reverse complement strand
TCTAAGAAGCCTGCCTCATCGCCATATCTATATGTATACTAGACGATCGAGAGAAGCGAGGCTTTAAGAAGTCTGCCTCATCGCCATATCTATATGTATACTAGGCGATCGAGAGAAGCGAGGCTCTAAGAAGTCTGCCTCATTGCTATATCTATATATATACTAGGCGATCGAGAGAAGCGAGGCTCTAAGAAAGCTGCCTCATCGCCATATTAACTTATATGCTAGGTGGTAAGAGGAGCAAGGCTCCGTGAAGCCTGCCTTACCGCCGTACTATTATATACTAGGCGATAGAGAGAAGCGAGGCTCCAAGAAGTCTGCCTCATCGCCATATTATTTTATATACTAGGCGACGAGAGAAGCGCGACTCTAAGAAGCCTGCCTCGTCGCCATATTAACTTATACTCTCCACGCCAGATACTAACGAAGTTTGAATGTATCATGATCAATCCACTACCAGATGTCTGCTTGCATATAGCTAATTTGACCCATTACTAACTCGCTGATTCCGGTGAGGAAGGATAAGTGAGATCTTGACTCAGAGAGGCTTATCATCCTTGAAATTTTGATTTGATCACTATCATGTGATTCCTCTCTGAGTTGAACGAATGGTATTACTTGTGACATGGGGCTTATAATTAACCACTAAAAGGGGAAAACTGAGTAGAAACGCTAGGGCAAAGAGACTGAGAATGATCTTTGTTCGTCGCCTAGAACGACTGGGCAGCGGATTGGCGGTTAGATCAGGGTAGAAGTTAGGCAGTAGGTCGACGACAAGCACTGACTTTGGTCACAAGTCTAGATTGGGATCTTCTCGATCCCAATGACGGGGAGAAGACGTTAAGATTCTTTCGGACTGTGTTGTGTCTACAGGCTCGACACTCTTGGAGAAGGCTACGGAAGAAAATCGTAAGGAACTGCAATTCTGTTATCATTGGATAACAGGTCGGTAGAACTCCGACTCAACTTCCACATGGCTCGATACCCACACCTAAGACAAGACCTAAGAAAGGAAACGGATATATCTTCCCCCTGTATCTATACCTAAAATTGTCAAAATCACGCTCAGAGGTCTTTGAAAATGTGAAGGGCTGGGATAAAAGGAGTCAGGATTAGGAAGGAATGCTGTTTTCAAAGGTTTTGGGGCGTGAGGGACTTGTCATGAATGGGTTAAAGGTTGATGCTTGTAGTGCATTCTGTGTCTGCATCTGTATGCGTGTATGTGATTTCTTGCATCTGCACAGGTGTTGGACACTTGAATTGTCTTCTGACTTTGGGATATTCGGGCAGCGGGACACAGCAATTGTGAAAGTGAGGTCCACCGCTCATTCAGCTTCCCTGACTTATATATATATATATATACATATCTGTGAATGAGATCGTAGGTTGTTCGGGGCATAGAAAGTCATTTGTCCAAGCTCTGTCTTGAGAGAATGAGAGAGTACAAAGGGGCTTGACTCAGGTTTCTCTCGCACATGGTAAACAAAGTAAACATAGAGTCACCGTCATAGTGAGAGAAATCTTTGTTGAGCTTCGGGCGGGGCTGCCCCCCCATCTGCACGTGAATACACAAATGGATGATTTGAAACGGTGCTGCTACGTGGACGTTGAGGAGGGGCAAGCCACGTTGCAAGACCGCTACTGTGAAGATGACGGGGGCATCACAAAAGATGTGAACGATAACAACTTCATTGCCTGCAGTTTTGCCACTTCTGCCGATAAAGATGATATAATCGCCAACAAGAACAGTGATGACGACAACAACAACAACAACAACAACGACAATCACAACGGCGATGCTGGTGTTCCATGTGGAGATGACGATGACAACAATACAACAACATCGACGATGACAACAACAACAACATCAACAACAACGACAATTACAACAACAACAACGACGATTACAACAGCGAGGTTGGTAACGACGATTACAACAACAACAACAACAACGACGATTACAACAATGACGATGATAACAATACCGACAACAACATCGATGACAACAACAACAACAACAACATCGATGACAACAACAACAACAACAACAACAACAACAACAACAACAACAACAACAACAACAACAACAACAACAACAACAACAATAACAACAACAACAACAACAACAACAACAACAACAACAACAACGACAATTACAACAGCGAGGATGGTGCTCAGTGTGGAGACGAAGGTGAAACATGTATTTGGACCATCAATAATAACAAGGCAAAAAACGACGGGGAGGAGAGTGCTTAGCGCGGGGACGATTGTCATAAATGCGTCTGGGCCATCCAAGTCGTCAACATAGTTAATGATGATAATATTGAGGGTCCGGTAGATAATGACTACAACAGCGGTGTCGCGCGCGGCGATCCCACACCCAGTCGCAAAGTAGTTTTGTGTCATACCTCACGGTCGTGTCACGCAGGAGTCTCATTTTGTTACCTTTACCTAAACACCACTCCGACCGTGCGCGCATGCTATACCTCTCACGACTGCCTACAACAGGTTAGGGATCCCGCGAGGTACAACATTACCTGCACTCGCGGGAGTGGTCACCATCCCTTAGGTGGGCGTATCCGTGCTGAGCTACTGACCCACGTACGAAGGCTTTTACATGCAATCGCAGAGGTAGGCCAGCCGAGGGCGTTTTCTCGATCGCCGTAGCATAGGCATACGCGCGGTAGAACGCCTTAAGACTGACCCGTATGCAATCACGCATCCCAGCCATCACTTTTGCTCGTTTAGTGCCACCGAACTGTTGGACGGAGAGATTTGCATGGAGCTCCTCCTCCCACCCGATGAACATTTCCTCACCCTCCACCAAAAACTCCACTGGCAGATTATGGCGGTGTTGAGTCAGCACTGCATGAATGTCTTTCACCTGGCATTTATACATTCTCACCAACTCCAGTGCTGCTTCCTCCTCCTCGGGCGAGGCAACAGCAACGTCCGTACTCCACATAGGATGCTGCAACCCCACGTCGTGCCTGATCGCCGCCTCCATCACTACCACTGTTGTTGATGTAAGATGTTCTTGTTGTCGTTATTCTTGATGTAATTGTTGTACCTGTTCGCCCCAAAACAAACGCGCTGCCTCTTCGATCTAAACTTTCATCCCTCACGCCGACGTGCCGTCTCCTGAGATGCCACATGGAAAAACCATCTACGCCCGGGCAGAAGCACCGGGCGGACACCAGGACAACCAAGCGCAGCGATGGAGTTGACCACCACTGCCCTAGTCCGCGGAGTATGGCCGGGCCCAGCCGACCGGTCCGCGGCGCAGGTTAGCGCTATTCTTTCGTGAGGTGAGGCAAGCAGGTTTCACTTCATATCCTGCTGGTAGCAGCTTCCCTTAAATGAGGCCAGAAACCTTCAGACACCGGAGTATCATCGCAACCGCCCCCACCGCCAACAAGAGTTACTCCCACTACTCTCGGCGGCATCGCTAGGATGATGCTTCAGCCCCAAAACATGGGCAATCTTCTTCCCTGCACACTCTCAACTTCTGAAATTCCTGAAGTGGTGAAGGTGCTGAAAACTATGAACAGCCTCTCCTTAAAGAAAGTAAAACAGGGGGAGGCGGGGCAAACTGGCAAATAATAAATTGATCTGGAAAAAATGGCACAGCGAAACCCCAGCAAGGACAGCGACCCAGCGATGGGCAAACTGAGACCATAGTCTCAACAATACAGACAACTCTCCTCTTTCCTTTTTTGAAGTTTTTTTTTTCCGTTTTTTTTTTTGGGAAATCAGGCCCATGGGACAGCTTTTTTTTTTTTTTTTTTTTTTGGTCGTTGTAGAGGCCAGTCACTGTGTACACAGTGATCACCTGGAGCAGTAGGCCGTGGGTGTCCTGGAATATGAGACCACCTCCCATCCCATCCTCACGTCAATACTCCCTGGTGGAAGCAGAATCGGACAAGCCTTGTCAAACGGGAACTTCGGACGCCAGGCCCAAACAATCTACTACAGGCCCCATGAGACTCTGGGCCCTAGGTTTCGGACAGGGTAGCACCCATTGAAGCAGTCTTACCGTCCTTCCCCCAGCTTACCCAATGCCAGGCGGAACTCGGAATGGCCTGAGCGACTTATACCCCTACCCTTACCCCAGGGTCTAAGCCTTATATATAGCCACTAGACAGTTCTATTCGAATATCAGTAGGAACTCCGGTGGCCCATACCTGTCCCTACCGCAGATACTAGACCCCACCCAGTGACTAGATCCCCCCAGTCTGATAGTTGTGTAGTTCGAAATGTATGTGTATACCCGAAGGCTGTGTATGCTTCGTGTATCTATGTATGAAGATGTACAGACAGCACCATGTGTGGAAACTTGTGTATGTAGCCCGTAGGCCATGTATAATCCGCAAGCTATGTATATGCCCGAAGGCTGTGTGTGCTCTGTGAATCAATGTGTCGAGATGTATAGGCAGCATCATGTGTGTATATAGAAGAGAGAACGGGGTAAGCTGGACACTCCCCCCCTCAAGATCCGAGCCAAGCTCGAACCCGTTACCTTGAAACATGTAATCGTATGACTCTACCATGTGAACGGCTAGTGGAAATGGCACGAACGTGTGATATGCCAGACTGGGGAGATCAACAGAACACCCAAGACCAACACCCCCAAGCAACCCATGTGAAACCCAGAACCAACATASAACACCATGAACAACCCTTGGGTGGTGCGCAGGCAGTGTCTGTAATAGTACCATGCGTCAGCCCAAGGGAGTGTGTCCAGCCGTGCATCAATCTAACGTCCTGCCAGTGTCCATGCGCAAGGTTGCAATTGATTTCTGAACCCACAACCTCATACCACAATGCGCATTTCCAACCGGTGCTCTAACTACTGAGCCACATCAACTGGACCCCCATGGGACAGCTTGAGATGCTGGTAGGAGCAGTTGCCTCAAGCTATCCCGGGGTGGCTCCATCTATTGGTGGGGAGCAGCACCTGCTGGGAAGCGAGCCCACCGTCCCTTATTACAATTATTGAATATAGCATCCGTATCAAAGCCTATTGGACCCTGAAGAGGGAGTTTCTGTGATGTCCCACCGCAGTCCGGTACTGATGTGCATACTTAGATACCTAACATTGTTGTCCGACCTTTTTCTTGTTGCACACGAAATACATGACAGAATCAAAATGGATTCTGAGAGGAAAAGCTGTAGGGCAAGTTGGCAGTCAATCCTCCTACATAGGAGCAATCAATGCTGGTCAGGGTTCCTTTGGCCAGACAGAAGGAAGCGTGAGAGTGTTCAACATGTATTCCAATTCTCGACTTGCCGGTGGACAGGAACGGACTGATGCTCCTCAGAATGGATATGGAGCCAGGACCATAAGGACCTGTTTAAAAAAAAAAAACAAAGAAAAAGGATTGAAACTCAGGTCTGTTTATAAGGCAGCTGTGGATCTGCTAGCATGTCAAAAAAAGGGGAAAAAAAAAAAAGGGGAAACTACATGGGAGTCACAAAAATGAGTTATAATTGCGCTACGGCCCAAGATACAGTTTCGAATTGCAGTTCGGGCAATGTATACAACCCAGCTTTCTGGCCAGGTAGGGTGCCCCAAGTGCAATTGCAAACTGTATCAAAAAAACAGTTCCTGAGTGCTACATGGGCTTGGTAGAGTACCCCTTTTTGCCTACGCTCCTGAACCACTCTCGGTTTTCCACGAGCGCTGAGGGGCAGGAAATGAAAAATAGAAGCGACAAGGCAAGAAAGAAAACCAGCTGTCGCTCCCTGCCGTACCCACGCTTTCAGAACATGGAGTGCTTTTGAGGAGTCCTCTCTGGAAAGTGTGCCCTTCGCAGGCAGGCAACTCTCTATTTTTTGAGAGTGCCCGGACGGACCTATCAGAAAGTGCAAAAGTGTGCCTGCGTCGACTCTTTTTTTGGTTTTGTTTTCGAAAGAGTCTAGATTTTCTGGGAGTGATTTCCACAGCTAATTTCTGAGACTCAGTTCTTTTCTGGGCAGCGAAAATGAAGAGAGATTAGATAGATGCAGTCACTTTCGAAAAACGCGAGATCAAGAGTGGAGGAAGGGCAGAGCTACTCCCTTTTCCTTCTCATCTGCAAAATTGGTTCATGCTTGCCGGTGCTAAGCAACAGGACTGTCTTCCCCAGAACAGAAGGGACAGGAGTGTGTGTAGGCACTGTTGGGTTAAGAAAAAAAGAAAAAGGAGTGGAGGAGCCAAATCAAGTGGTGTCCCATCCGCTAGCTCAGTAGGTTTCATGCGTGAGTGCCACGGCGTAGATGCTGGATTCTAATCCCGTTGCTGTCGCTTTCGGTGGCCTGAGGAGGATGGACAGGACCAGTCAACACTGGTAGCTCATTGGGGTGAGTTGTGCCGCCCTGTCACCCGTGGCAATGTGGGAGAGTAGGGCCGACTGGAAGTGGCTGTTCAGGTCCTGCCCCGGCCGGTCGGGAGACACCCAGTAAAAGAATTCTCAGGTTGAATTCTCAGTCAGAATCAAAAAATGAAAATGAGGAATTGAGGAGGGATTATCCATTGGTTTTTATTAACTCTTTAATGATTGGTCGGGTAGGAGCCCCTTTATCCCGCACCGGTCCATTTCAGACTTCCCAGATCCGTTCCCACTTTCATCTTTGAGTATTGTGCATCCAAGTTGGTTTGGTCTGGATTAATTTGCTGGTGGGTGCAGGAGGTTATCTCAGTGACTGCAGTAAATCACAAAAGAAAGCAGGTCTGGACTCAGTTGTTGGGAAGGGACTGCAGGCAGCCAAGTAGAGGCTGAAGAGGGAGGAGCACTCCCAAACCTTCCATGTATTCCGTATATTCTTGTGCTATATGTATTATGTTATATGTTTTCTGTAAGGGACGCTGGATCCGTTTTCCAGCAGCTGACGCTCCCCACAAATAGATTGGAGCCATACACAGGGCCGGTAGAGGTGTCTGCTCATATAAGCAGTTCTTTGTTTTTTGAACCACGGATCAGACATTAAACTGATCTGAACAGAAACTACACTTGATCTGTTTCTAGTCAAAAGGCCGAGAAGGAGTATATCAGCACTTCCAGCAGACCTGGGGTCTGTTAAGAAAAAGGGGGAAAAATCATCGTAGCTGTCTATTGCGATGCCTATCAGGGTTGAAACCCTCAATTTCATGGCTCTTGAGTCTCAACATACCTGTCATCATCAATAATCATGACATATAATCTATAACAACTTCCGTAATAATCTCGAATTATCTGGGGCCTGTCACCTGTGGATATATCTCAAGACTTGAAGACTGCCGCCCTTTTATGTAAAACGGAAAAGAGAAAGAAAAGAGTGGTGGAGCGAGCCCCTTAGACTACCAGTACTTACTGAGGTAGGCGAGTAGGGGTAGGGGGTGCGCTGGGAGTATTAATGTTGGTAGGGGTAGGGAAGGTGGCCTATCCTGTCAGGACAACCGTCGGCTGCTGCTGCCAGCGATCACCGTGGGTCTAGTCCTTGGCCTCTATAACACTCTGGGCAGCACCAGTACATGGGCATGTGGGCCGTGACCCTGACACTTAGAATTCTGGAAGCGCGATACAAAAACGCGATCGGCGATCCGTTTTTATTTATTTATTTATTTTTAACGGCAAGCCCAGCGTTTGACGTTTCAGCCTCGTTTTCTTGTCACGACAAGTTTCGGACTGCAAGACTGGAGCTGTGTACTAGTGGGTAAAAAAAAAAAAAAAAAAAAAAACTACCAGTACTTTTCTCAGCTATGTCGCTCCAATGCACAGCCATAGGCGTGCAGTACGACCTTCTGAGGTATGAGTGGAAGTGGGTGGCTGTGCCAGGCAAAAACTAAGAAAAATGTGGAGTGTAGCAGAATCTGCTTTGGGAGAAAGATCCTCTCAGACTAAAAAGACACAATCCTTTCAGTAGCCATCAAGCCAGCAGTAGCCATCAACTCGGACTAAAAAGGATCTGCAGTGCGACAGATCCTTTCGGTGGTTTAGGTGGTCGAGATCAACTCAGATTTAAAAGAAGGAAAAAAAGGCACAATCCTTTCAGTAGCCATCAAGCCGACAGTCGGCCTATAGGGTCCGAGTCTGCTACCAATGTCAGGGCTTATCAGGTGGCCGTTCTCAGGCTGAAAAGGCAGTCCTCAACCCACGTTACCAGGTCATTCTTTCTCACCAGCTCTTGTAATGAGGGACGCTGGACCCGTTTTCCAGCGGGTGGGGCTCCACACCAATCACCGCCGCTAGCACACCCAAGAGAGTGATAGAGAGGTGCCAGTATGGCAACTAACCAGAGTACGAGTACTAGAAGGTCACGACCAGTCCAGATGGGCGTATGAGCCTACCACCCCTCTCAGCGAACTACCCTTCTACCCAGCAGAGTGGGAATGGAAGGGGAATGAAAAGAGAGACATGCAGCTATGGGGATACACCGTAAAAGGGGGCTATAGAGCAGCAAGAGCTCCCCCCACAAAAAAAAACGACTGCGTAATCAAGAGGTGGTGGGTACGGGACTCCCCCCTCCAGCCAGCAGATCTGCAAGAACTAAAATCATTATGGCCATCTTATGCCAAAATCATGCCCACCGCACACAGGGCCCTGCAGTGGCAGATCCTACACCGCTGTCTACCCACCCCTGACTGGCTAGTATCCAGAACAAATCTGGAGCAAAAAGGCCTTCTGTCGCCAATTTGCTCTTACTGTGGTAGAAACACCCAACCAGCAAGAGCGACACCGGAACACTGCGGCCTTCTCACATGTCCAATGGCCGCCCAGCTGTGGGGATGATGGAATTCGGCCTGGCACTTCCTCACAGGGGACCACCTGCCCTGGAACCCGGCGCTCATTCTCCTGGGCAAACACACTTCCCAGACTCTCCAATGGGACCCATTCACAGCCAACTTGTTCTCATATATGCGGTTGTCCATCCTGCTTTTAACCTGGCGAATGAGATGATCCCATGAGAGAAATGGGTGCGCTTTCAACCACAGGCCAGAGAAGCGACGATCATATCATAAATAACCACCCGCACGCAGGTGGCCTGGAAAGACATGAAAAAGCAGATGCAAAACACCAAAGACAGAAATGACGAGCAGCAATGTCTGAACCTTTTCCAGACAATCTGGCAGGACAAGAAGAAATCGCTATTCGAACTGGACAACCATGTAAGGTGGAAGAGATGGGTGGCATCAGAATCGAGTTGGCAGCAACTGCAAATGTGTAGTTTTCAGCTACCACACCAGGATCAGAAGTTCATCCTCATCCCCTCCTAAAGACAGGGCGTATCCCCACAGCSCCCCCCCCCCCCCCCCCCCCCCCCCCCMCMMAAAAAAAAAAAACAAAAAAAAAACCAGCCCYCYCCCAATSCMACACCCCACTTTGCCTCTTGCCACCACCACTCCGCTCCCCCTCCCCTCCTGCCCCACCCGGGTCACAGGGCTCTCCCACAGATCTTTGACCTGCCCAGAACTAAGCAATGCAGCAGAGAGAAGGTCAGTTGTACCAGGTTTTTACAGAGGGAAGAACCGTACTGACTGCCACTCGAAGACGGCAACACAGAGGCGGAATGAAGGGGAACAGAAAACGAAGGATACCAAGGTGCAGACTGCAGGGAACACCCGCCCCACATTGAAGAGCGAAGGCATAAAAAGGGGCAAAGACTACCGGACGGTTACTCAGGGAGGACGGAAGCAAGAAGGGAGCATTGGGCCAGCCAAGACTGAAGCTAGAAGAATGGGGCATACAAGCTGCTATCCCAGGATGAAAAAGACTTAAAAAAGCCACAGTTGTAGTATAGCTCAATCCTTTGGCTGAAGATGCAAAGATGCAATTTTCCATGTTTTTCTAATGTCTATGACTCTACAATGGCTCGTGTACCCTATGGGACGATGGACCCGATTTCCAGCAGGTGCAGCTTCCCACCAATAGATTGGAGCCATCTGCCGGCGAGGACTGCTAGCGGAAGTTGTCCCTACCAACCACGCTAGCAAGTCCCCTCACGCCCAAGATGTTAAAAAAACAAAAGAAAAGCAAAAAGAGAAACAAAACCCACCTGGTCCCCCTTCAAATAATCATTAATGGACTAACCAACTGTTGCCATAATTGGGCTGTTTCTACGGGCAGATACATGCAGGATATACTTGTGTGAGAATACCCACCCACCTACCTACCTTTCTTTTCATCAGAATACCATGGAAAGTTTTCAGCTACAAAAGGTGATAGAAGCATCCCACGACTCACCCCAGCTCCGGCCAGCGTCGTCCCGACAGCAACCCTTGGTTTTTCCCTTGGAATGCCCGGCCCAAGGCATCCCCAGAGATCTCTACCAGGCCTCACGCTCCTGCTATCAACTGGTTACAGGGCAACCCCCCAGCACCGGCCAGCGTTGTTCTGGCATCGAAAAACCGCAGGTCCATGATATATAACAGCATCAAAGATGCCTAAAATGAGTTGCAAGGAGTACCCAGAATCCTAAAGCATTCTGAAGTTTTTTTTTTTGAGAAAAATTGAGAAAACAATTTAAGAAGACCTCCCCTACCAGCATTGATTGCCCCGGAACCAGGGGATTAACTGAGCAGGGACGCCCTTTGATGATAGGTCTTTTTTTGAGAAAAATCTGAGAACAACTTGAACCAAGTACTAATGAAAACAGCCTCGAAGGGGCTAATAGAAGAAAACAGACATCTATATAGTACTAAATGCAAAGGGCCCTTTTGTTTTTTGGAAGAACATTCAGATCGAGAAATACCTGTCTTAGAGCCTTTTAGTAGCCCACCCCTACCTGCCACATCCCTATATCCCAATACTTAGTCTCCACTAGGCCTCACGCCCCCAACTGCTAGGTTACAGAGTGGCACAACCCACCCCAGAGGACTCCCACGTGCTAGGCTACAGGGCAAAATGACCCGCCTCGACTCCGACCAGCGTCGACTAAGTACCAGCTTACCAAAGGACACTAGAGTGCCTTCCACCCTCGACAACTGCCCAGATCTCTCTACCAGGTCTCTTGCCCTCGTACAGCTCGAGTTATAGGGCAGCACGACCAAGCCCCAGCACTGACCAGCGTCGTTCTGGCCTCGTCCATTCGCAAACCCACGGGGACCCAAGACTACAGCAAATACCGCACCATAATTGTAGTTCCGATCATTCAGCTCCTTCAGGCACTGGTTGCAGATATCCCACATAAAATCCCTCACAACCCTACTCCAGCAAGTGTTACTGCGATGAAATCACCATCTTTTTTTTTTTTTTTTTTTTTTTTTTTTTTTTTTTTTTTTGGGAACAAGGCTCCAGTCTATTCGTGGGGACAACACGTGCTGGGAACCGGGCCCGACGTCCCATATGGAAATTTACATGTAATTTTGAAGATTGAGATACCGGGGCGATGAAGTCACCATCTTCACCGCTGCTGTACCCTATTTCCACCCTGCAGGCTAGCCCCATGGCCGCAGAGCGCATTATCCCCCACCATCGCAACCACAACCCCCTGCCACCAGTGCCGGCTTATAAAGATTTTTTTAATCAGAAAATTCAATCCCATTCAAGAACATATTGAGAAATCAGGAAATCATAAGATTGAGAAAACCATATACACGTTTCAGCGTCTACTATTCCCACAAGAAGAGGGAAAGGGAGGGAAAAAAACACCCTCTCTCCCCATGGAAACTCCAGCGCCTATTCAAATCTCGATTGCATGTACAAGGCTCACAAGAACCAAAACAGATTACTCCTCTCCCCCCAAAAAACGACCCCCTGTCTGATCACTGCCTCCGCGGGGAAGCGCCCCCTCACCTCCCAGCCCCAGTTCAGAACAGCCCCCTAAATACCACTCCTGCTCCCTCGGCTGATTTTGAAACCTCAGAATCAGAGTTATTAGTTATATTTTCGTTACATATCTAGAATTCAAGGTTAGAAAGACTAATAGGTATTGAACCAGACAAACTACCTAGGAATCACATCGTTAGGAATCTCATCAGGGTCATCACATACTCATTGTTACAAAACATGAAGAGGAAGAACACAACTTACCCTCGACAATCCCTAAACACCCCCACCCTCTCTCCAAACCTCACCTCCTCCTTCATCGGCTCTCAAGCAACTCGCCCACCTGTGGTTGACAACTATCCAACCATCCCAAAGGACCGAACGATGAAGATAATATGACCGCAACTAGGATTACCATCACAGCAATCCAAACCACGTCACGAGACTAAACCGCTGAMCCTGCCAGCCGCCCCTCACTGGTAGCCCAAAGAGATGAAGAGGTGTCATCGCCGTAGACGTCGCCCGCCTATAGAAGACTTGTCTTCAACATCCTTACTCCCAAGTTCCTCCTGCCATTTCTTCTTGTAATACTCTCCCTCTAGCCCCTGACACCGTGCATGTCTCCCCTTACTCCCCCCCGCAACATTCTTCCTCTCCAACGAGACCATGATATGAGACACGTTGGCCCCGTGTTCTTCTTCTCAAGCACACAAGCATGTGACAAAAACAACAAACAAGAGAGCCTTCAGCAACGCCCTGACACCACTAGCCTGCTCCTCCATGCCCCACGATCCCTCTCCCACCTCATCATCCACCTGCTGTCCTCTCACCCCGCACTCTCGTCCTCGCGTCGAAACTGCCATCATGGCGCCCCGACCGTTCTTCGTTTCCCTCCCTCACCAAGGAGTCTATCGTCGCGTCAAAACGTTGGGCGGCGGAGTGCTCCCGGTAGCGCTCCGCCGCCCGTGACATCCCATCCTCACGTCAATACTCCTAGCGCACCCCCAATCTCACTATTCTACCTCAGTGTGACCAGCACTCAGGACCATTACCCTACCCATGGGCAGGCAACTTGGAACGAACAGCAGTGATAGGCACCAGGGCTGATAGGTTGCCCAGCCCTGGTGGAAGTGGAATCAGACGAGCCTTGTCGAACGGTAGGAACCCCTTACCTGAACCTACTGTAGATACTAGACCCCACCCAGTGACTAGACCCCCTCAGTCTGATAGTTGTGTAGTTCGCAAGCTATGTGTATACCCGAAGGTTGTGTATGCTCCGTGAATCTATGTATCGAGATGTACAGACAACATCATGTGTGGAACCTTTGTGTATGTAGCCCGTAGGCCATGTATAGTTCGCAAGCTATGTGTATGCCTGAAGGCTGTGTGTGCTCTGTGAGTTTATGTATCAAGATGTACAGGCAGCATCATGTGTATATCGAAGAGGGAACGGGGCAAGCTGGACAAGGACCCCCCCCAAGGTCCGAACCAAGCTTGAACCCGTGACCTTGTAACATGTAATTGAATGACTCTACCGTATGAACGACTATCTGAAATGGCACGAACGTGTGATATGCCAGACTGGGGAGATCAACAGAACACCAAAGCCCAACACCCCCAAGCAAACCCTTCGAAACCCAGAACCAACATACAACATCGTGAACAACCCTTGGGTGGTGTGCAACCGAGCATCACTCTAACACCCTGCCGGTATCCATGCGCAAGGTTGCGAAGTTTTGAACCCGCAACCTTATACCACAATGTGCACTTCGAACCGGTGTTCTAACCACTGAGCTACATCAACTGGACTACCTTTGTTTTTTTTTTCAATCATGCTCCAATCTATTCGTGGGGAGCAGCACATGCTGCGAACCGGACTCAGCGTCCCTTACGAAAATGTACCAGAAAATTTGAGGTACTGGGGCCATTACCCGGTTTCGGCTGTGAACAACAAGGAATTTTTTTTATTATTATTATTATTATTTATTTTTTTTTATTTTTTTTTGGATAGATGGCTCCGTTCCATTGATGGGGAGCTGCACCTGCTGGAAACCGGGTCCAGCGTCCCGTTACATCATCGATAGTGAACAGATACCAGAATTGAGACTGAACAGTGGGCACAACGACCCTTCAGATATAGGAATGCTGGGGACTGTTATGCCTCTTCACCCTATTCAGGCGCCATATATGCCATTACACCTAGCAATGTTAACACTCCCCATCTGCTTACCTTGAGCTGGGTCTGGGATCCACAGATAAAATCCAGGCTGAGACATAGACTATCACTCAAAAACATACTATGAGCCGGGAACTAAGGTCTGCTTGGGTGGAGGAAAAGGATCAGGAAACTCAGAATGGAGGGATCTATGTTACTCCAGTCATTAAAGTGTAAGTGGTAATTTCTTGGGAGCTCACCTTGAGGTATCTCACATACTCCATTCTATTTGACCTGCCCAATTTTACCACCTTGTTCCCCTCCAAACCAGTTTAGATTGAACATTTGGATATGTTGTTTGATTTCCTTTTCAATTGTCAAGGTTTTAAGTCTTTCTTTTAATGTTTCCCATCTCGAATTAACCTATAGTTGGATTTGTTGCTTGATGAAATTTGTGAACTCAGGCCAATCTAGACGGGCATCTTCCATTTCAAATATGCACCTACGAGACCATATGGCCTAGATAAGAGTTCTTCTCCCGATCGTGAATAGGTTCGTTGTGAAGTTGTCTTCACATGCAGGAGCCCATGCTTCCAGGAGGAGAGCTTTCCAGTTCCATGGCCATGGTAGGGAGGTTTCAATCTGATTCCAAATTTTATCCCACCAACGCCATAACCAAACTGCCCATGGGCACTGTAAAAATATATGTTCTATTGTTTCCGGAATCAGTTTGGACGGGAAAGCAGATTTGCAGAACTTACACAAGGGAAGGACTATTCCTCTTTGTTCTAGAGTAGTTATGTCAATGATCCAGTCATTGGTTGACAAACATCGGTGAGTGATCTGTCATTGTAGGGATGTCATTTTAGCTGGTTTGAATTTGATGGAATGAAACCATTTGACTGACCGTAATTCCTCTTTGCTCACGTTGAGGTGTCTCATCCATTGCTCTTCTATTCTATCTTTTAAATTTATCTTCGGGCGCAGCATCCTGTATGTGGATTTTACTGACAGCGTGTGAAGAGCCCTGGTATGGGAACGTCCTGACAATGCATTAGATGACCACGACCAACTAACAGGATCTAGTGGGAGATGAGAAATAGGAGTATCTGGTTTATAGGCCAGCCACCTATCTTTGATCATTAATACCTTAATCTTGAATAGTCTATCTTTTTGGATTAGTCTCGTGCTCTGATGTGGAGAGAATCTAAGAGACCCATCCTCCCCTAACACATAAATTGTCATTGACACATCACCATTAGGGCGAAGCTCATTAATCTTCCCTACCACACCTGGTTGATCATGGATGAAGACCCAATCATTAGGGATAAGGATAGGTCCTTTTCTCACGATTCTAACCCAATCTAAAGGAATTATGTCAATTATCCGTTCTAATGCTTCCTTTTGATGGTGGCAGTATCTTAATCTATCATTAAGGTTCGGGATGTCAATCCAATCTTGGTCCTCCACACTCCAGATGTCTTTGATGCGCGTGACTCCTCTTCTAATCCAACCTTTCCAAGGAGACTTCGTACAGTTTAAGGTGCATCCATGGGAGTGTTTGATGAGCGCATTGTTGAATAGTATTTGTTGGCATACTTCTTCCCATCTTTCCGGTGTTACTTTGTCTGGGATGGGTAGTTTCCTCCACGTTTTGAGTAGGTCAGTTCAGAAGGGGTCCCTTGACAGGTCAGTCCTTGCTGTTTAGCGATCAGATAAATCCTGATTTTGGTTTTCTAAAAGGGATGCCCTTGGAATCGGTCAGGCACGATTCTTCAACCACATAAGTGGGTCAACCTCATCTGAGATGGGAGGGGCAAGGCGTCTGATCTGTTCGCAAGCCAGATTATTCCATGGGGTTTGGGGGTTAAATAGTAGACGCTTTATCCATTGAATGGAGAGTGTCTTCGCTTGGGTGGTGTGATCAATTATGCCTAGACCACCTTTGGATTTAGGTTGGATTAATGATTGTCATGCCACTCTGCTGATAACATTTTTGGATTCATGATTACGTCTCCAAAGATACGCTACCAACTGCCTCTGCAAGATTTTAATGGATAAATTATCAAGGGCCCAGACGACAAATTTGTACCAAATAGAGGCGAGGACCACATTGTTAATCGCTAGCGTTCTTCCTATCAATGAGGTATGTTTGTCTTTCCATAATTCGAGTTTCGAGAGTGCATGTTTCAAAATCTCTTCGCTATTAGATGCTGTTTTGCCCAGGGATGAGAGTGAAATCCCGAGAACCCTGACTGGCGAGTCAAGCGGAAGCCATTTTATCATTGGTTGCTCTGAAGGCCTTACTCCTTGATAGTGCATCCACCAGCCAAGCGTTTTGTTAACCCAGTTAATCCTCATGTCTGATAATTTACAAAATGCATCCATAATCCGTTGTATTGCCTCTAGGTTTTCATGTGAGGCATCAACCATGAGTGACAGGTCATCAGCGAAAAGAGAACATACGGGGATGACATCCTCTGGTATGGATGTAACTTGGATGCGCTTGATATCTTTATGGTGGTGAATGTTAGCCGTCAGTGCTTCCATGATGATTACGAAGAGGAGTGGGGCAATGGGGTCTCCTTGCGTGACTGGTCTTTGTAGCATTATAGGAGGAGCTACATTCCCATTGACCATGACCCTTGTAGATGCATTCTCATGTAATATTTTAATCCACCTCCTGAAATTTGGTCAAAAATTGAATTTATCTAGACATTTGTCCAAAAATAACCAATCCACATGGTCATAAGCTTTCTCAAAATCTATAAAGATGAAGGCAACATTATATTTAGATTGGCGAGAAAGTTTCACCAATTCGTTCATGAGAAGGATGTTGTCCTGAATATTCCTTCCTTGGATAAAACCCGTCTGGGCTGGATGAATTATGTCTGCTATAATTTATTAAGACGAATAGTGAGAGCTTTGGAGATGAGTTTATAGACAACAGAAAGGAGGGTGATGAGACGATAATTACGAATATTACATTTATCACATTTTTTGTATAGAAGCGTTACGACCCCTTGCCCCACTATTTCACCTAGTCGACCTGAGGCCCAGACTTCCTGATAGAAGTCCATTAGGTCATGAGCAATGAAATCCCAGAGAGATTCCCAAAATTCCTTAGGTAGTCCATCTATACGAGGGTTTTTCTCTTCTTCCATAAGCATCAGGGAAGTCCATATCTCTTCTTTTGTTAGCGGGCTTTCTAGCATGTCTCTTTGAGAGTTAGAGAGAGATTTTTTCAATGGTATTAAGAAATCATCAATATCTTTAATACGTTGGTTAGTTGGAATGGTAGTTGTCTCTGAGAGGAAGAGGGATTTAAAAAATTCTGTTGCAATTCTCATACATTCTGCCGTTGATGTCGCTAGTTGTTCATTTTGTCGTTGAGGGTGAACTAGGGTTTCGATTACTGTCCTACCGGTCCTGGTTCGAGCCATAGCAAAAAACCTAGCATCCATTCCTCGTTCAGTCGCGGCCTGACGAAGCTTACCTCTGATCTGAGCTCCCTGCCATCTATATTCCATGAGGGAAAGGAGACGATCCTCTAATTCCTGAATTTCCTGGGCGATTGACTCGTTATCTCCATTGTTACTTAAGGTAGTTTCTTGTGATTGCAACTCGTCAATCCGTTGGTAGAGTCTTGATTCATTGGCATGATGTTCAGCTGCTAAAATCTTCGAATATTCATTGCATTTACGGCCTAGAAAAAAAAGGTCGTTGTTGAACCATGTTATATTGTCATTAATGAGGGCCTTCTGTAGGCGCCAATAATTCCAAACATCCTTAAGATAGGTCTTGAATCTTTCTATATTTCGAAGGGATGTATTTAGCTTGTAATAACCTCTACCTTGGTCTGGCTTTTTGGAGAAAGAGAGGAGGACAATGCACATAGCATGATCCAGTCCAGGTAGAGGGCTTCGGGGAAAAATTTCGGCTATTTGCACTGCACCTTCTAGCTCTTCAGAGAGGAGGATCAGGTCAATACGTGACTTCGACGCCGTCCTCGACTGATTCTTTCTAAAACATGAAAAGGTGCAAAGTGTGGGGTTTAATCTTCTAAAAGAATAAAAAAGGTTAAAGGACTGGGTAAGATTAACCATCGTTGCTTCATCTGCTGCTACGTAGTCTGGACATGGGTCCGAGATACGCCACCGATGTTTTTTTTTTTTTTTTTTTTTTTTTTTTCCGTTAAACATCCTCGGAGGCAGCTTGAGGCGCTGGTAGGAGCAGACACCTCAAGCTGGTCCGGGGGAGGCTCCATCTATTGGTGGGGAGCAGCACCTGCTGGGAAGCGGGCCCAGCGTCCCAATTTACAATTTACAAGTTATAGAGTTTCAGAGTTTTTCAAGAATTATGGAAAATCCAAAAACGTATAGTGTTTGTTGTAGTATGTACTGTGGATCTGTGCGGGTATCGATAGTATTGATATGTCTATGTCTGCGTGTGGTTGATATGTCTATGTCTGCCTGTGGTTGATATGTCTATGTCTGCCTGTGGTTGATATGTCTATGTCTGCTTGTGGTTGTCATTAACAATCCAGGTGATTGAGGTGTAGTGTTTGTGGAAGTATCACACTGTGCTTGAGCCTATGTATGTACAATTGCCGTTGGGCAGTGTTGGAAGCATTGTCCTGGCGGGTCCTAGTGTTTTAACTAATCCTAAGTGTAGTTTACAAAATGTGATGTAATGTGATGTAATGTAATGCTGTTGGTGCCAGCTGGCTAGTTCACCGATCTAATGAGCGATCCGGAGCAGCATTAAAGTCTCCAGCGATAATGACCGGAATACCCACAGGGAGCTTGGGAAGTAAGGACCCGAAGAAGCGTTGACGATTGCCTGCTTCATTTGACCCATACACACACAAAACTATTACCATTTCAAGATCTAACATTGCAAGAATGTATGCCCACCTTCCCTCTTCTTTATCAACTTCCGAGTACACCGGGTCTACTTTGGACCCCGGTGGGATCCAGATTGCTACTCCTGCACTCCCTGGGCGAGGAGCATACGCCCGGAACGCTGTGTGGGGCCAGATCTGTTTGTGACAATGATTATGGGAGGCCGTGTCCATTAAGTGAGTTTCCTGTATACAAATGACATCAGACCATTCTTACCTCCTATTCCTTTGAACTGATCATAGATAGCTTGCGTCTTCTCAAATTTTGCAGAGACCAGACCATTAATGTTTAATGATCTAAGGTCTAGATCTGCCTGCCTTTTAGTGGATTTCCACAGTCTATCCCTATTGTATAGGGCATCAATTACTTTGTACTTATCCATCTTAAAAGAGCAATATTTATCCAATGATCAAATAAAGAATAGTTACAAGATTATGTATTTATAGTATTATCCAGGTCTAGCCATTGGCCAAGGTCCAGCAGACCCCCTGGTGCTAAAACTTGTTGGTTCAGGAGTCGTACCAGTAGTGTACCCACGTCTGTTTCATACCAGAAACAACTGGCTTTGATCTTCATTAGCTGCAGTTCCATGAGAAGATCCTGATTGAGCCATTTGAGGTTGGTCTGCTTTCCAGATTCATATTTGAGAAAAACGTCCCATTCTACCAGGCGTTGCTCTCCTCCCGTTATAAATAATGATGCAATACTTCCGACGGGGAGGAAGTTTTTAATGAATGTAATTACTTCATGCCTAATAAGGGCCTCCCCTTCTTCACTACCAATCTCAGTGGGGAGAGAGAGGAAGGGGGATGTGGTACCCCATAAGTTGCTTCCTGAGGAACAGACAAACCAACTTCCCAATAGTCATTTTTCCGTCTGACTGGTAACAAAGCGATGCCAGTCTTTGCAGGGAGTAATATTCCCTATCCTTTCAACAGACGGTGTTTCAGCCTTTGTTTTTTCGAGGTAAGTTCAGACTCAGGGGACGAAGACAGAGGGTGAGAGATTGACAAGGCATCGGGGCTGTGATAGTGATCCTCCGGGAGATCCTCTGTGAGGTCAACCACCTGTGAAGTCCGTTGATGTGTTAGAGGTTCCGTATGATCCCTTACTGACAAAGAGGAGTCATGTACCACAATTTCATGATTCGTGCTATGTCGGGACTTCCCTCGTATGTGATCACTATTTAGTTCAACCGATTCTGCTGGCTGGGTACTGATCACAACAGCTGGGAGGAGACCCTCAGTATCCACTTGCTGGTTAGTTCCTTCGATGTCATTTTTCCCCCCATCTGCGGCCAGGAGGAGACACTCAGTTTCTACTCGCAGATTCGTTCCTTCAATGTCATTTCCCCCCCCCGTCATTGACCATTTCAGTATTGGTGAGCAAAAGTTGTTCGTGTGCTACGTCTGGGGAGTGTTGCACTTGCTGCAAGTGAGTTGTCAATGACAGTGGAGAGTGTGGGGTCTCAGAACCCAGATCCCACTCTAATAAGCTTTGGTTGTGCTTACCTGTAGCAGCAGGCTGGGGCTGAGATTAATGAGTTAATTTTTTTTTTCCCCCGTGAGGTCAGATATGATTTCTTTGAATTTAGACATGATTCCATTCCCCGCAGCGTTATGCAGATTCTTGAATGACGGTCGTTTTAAACTCCCAGGCCCCTCCCCTGATACATGTGATTCCTTCTCACTTGGGTGGAAGGAGCCTGATTCATCCAAAGGCAGAAGGCCTTCATAATCATTTTCCCCAACATTCTGCATTGTGTCCTATGAGATTTGACTATTATGGGAAAGGCTCAACGTGCCTTGACTAGAATCAGGTTGCTTTCTAATCTGGTCCTCGTCCTGCCGTTTTCCAAGATTGCCCTGTTGTTGAGACTGCTTAGGCAGTGACACCGACTGTTTGTTTACTTGTGATAGTTGTTGGGCATCTTGTGAGTCATCCAGCTGTGTGTCTTGTGAGTCATCTCCTGCTGAGCTCAGTGGCAGAACGCGATTCTGTACATTCAGGAGCAGATGAGATTCCCCCGGGTCTTTGAACTTGAACCTGGAAGAGACTACCGAAAGCAGTTTGATGCTGATATCCTCCCACATTAGACCTGTGGAGGGTCCATTCATTAAGAAAGAAGTTAAACTCTCACTATTAACCAGCATTATCATCAGCTCGTTGAAAATTTGAGGCCAATGGTCAGTGGACAGAGTCGAATGTTGTTTTTTAAGATTATATAAAATCCAGTCTGCGATTTTGCAGACGACTGGATTCAAATCCACTGTTATCAAAGAAGAGTGACCTGTTGTAGGATTCAACAGAGGGGGAGGAACACAGGACTCAAGAATTTATATCTCCATCCGTTCGGGCTCAAACACCTCTTTGAAAGAGTCTACCTCCATTGGGACTGTGCCAGTCTCTGCATTAGAAACTTCATTTCCAGAGTTCTTTCCCCGCTCTTCCTCCTTTCCTTTGCTGCTTGGTCCTTTGGAATTCTTATAATGTAATAACTGAGAGGGAGAAGCGACGTCAACTCCTTTCTTCTTGACCTCCCTCCATTCTGAGACTGTGCTGTTCTTTGGGATATCGTCCCTAGCTTTAGGACCCAGTGAGGGTTCCGTGGCAGATGGTGAAAGGGGGGAGGAACTGGATTTCTGTTTCTGAAGATTACCATTCTCTCCTCTTTTGTTACTTCCTTCAACCCCCATTTGCTGATTGTTTCCTCCTCCCATATTCAGTTCAATATGTTCTTTAATCCCATTCTTCTTTGAGCGTGTGTTCAATGTTTTCGATGATGCTGCTTGCTTATTGGGTTGGCCGTGTGTCTGCACAGGTGACTGTTGAGGAGGGAACCAGTCCAAAGGGGGACGGGGCGTTTTATGGAATTCGCTCCTTCCTTCCCACACCCAGCCCATCTGCTGTCCTGCAGGATTAAGATCTTCCCTATAGACCCATCCTTGGTACCATCGGTACTCATCTGTTAGGTCTCTGCGGGTCTCTTTTGAGGCGCAGATCCGGGTGAATCGCGTGCTGGGGGTGGTGGGAACAAGTGTAATCCGTGTGGAGATGACCATAGGCCTTACATTTAAAGCACCACGGTCTGAACTTATAAGCAGTATGTATCTAAAAAACTCGTCCACCCATCTTGAACGGGACTTTATCGTTGAGGGAGAAAACTTGATCCTTAGGAAGATCAAGGGCTAACATCAAGTAATCATCCCTCTTGGCGACGTAGGAGGGCAGTGGATTAATGAAATCCACTATCCGGTACTGCTGGCCGAAGTTATGAATGAATGCAGCCTGAATTTCAATTGGGATGTGCCTCAATTCAACCCAGTAATAGTCTCTCATCATCTGTTCTCTCATTTGCTCTGGACCAACTTTCTTAGGTAACCAGGGATAAATCCTAACCTCGGAACAATCCCAAAACAACTTTTTCCAGGCATCTATTCTCACCTTGTCTTTGTCGAACAGACTCAAAATCGTGAACACTATTGGGGTGATAGGCTGAATTAGGAAGAATTTTGTAACCCCTTCAGGCCCCTCCCTCAACGATTCTAGTTTCTTACAAATGAATTTAATCTTGTCGTTGACCGAACGGAATGCCGCATCATCGTAAAAAATCCAATTCGAGGCATGTTTGGTGTAAACTAGATCTCGCTGTGGCAATTTTATCCGGCGGATATGATTTCATGAGAGTCTTCCTTCCCCCTTGGTCTATTACGAGTTGTTCCGATGGGAGGAGGAACAGAGACAGAAAGTAAGCCCCTTGCGGAAGATAGATTCCTAAGAGGGACTTTCAAATCTTCTGCTGGAGCTCCCACTGGGTCAATCGAAGGTCGCTGAATAGTCAGTGTTTTATCCTGCAAAGATTCCCTTACCTTGTGTGCCCAGGAAGGATGCTGGGTTGTTTGTGGCGCTGGCTGCCCTGCTGCATTTGGTGTTGACCGAGTGGATTATGTTGCTTCTTGCATCCTTTCGTCTTCTGTTAGTATTTCATCATCATTTCCCTCATTTCCATCATTACCATCATTTTGTTCATTCTGTTCATGCATTATTACGTCCTGTCCCACGGATACCCTAGATCCTTCTGGTCCGTTGGAGACTAAATGCAGAGGCGGGAATTCTGAAGAGGAGAGGAGGGAGGTGGAAGTATCTGTGACGGTTGCAGATTGACTCATAGACTCCTTCCTTTTTGTGACCAATGCAGTGATGGGTGTCTGGGTATGCAGGGAGGACCCTTGCGATGAGAGGAGGTTTCCCCCTTTTCCTGTCATGGTACCTGACAGGCCTCCACTGTACCAAGCTGGGGCTGTTTCTCCCGGTCGAGCATACGGAACACCCATCTGTTTGAACAATGCATGCCTCATTGCTCCCTGATAAAAGAGTAGTGAGGCAGGACCCCTTGATCTTTTAATTCCAAACTTCATTGCTGATTTAGGGGAAGCAGGCAGGGAGGCGAAATATGGGGAGATGACCGTCGTGACAGCAAAACTTTTCTTTCGGCCGTGAAATTGAAATTTCAATCTTCTATCGTTCAGCAATTTTCCACGATTTAATCAGATGAATTCAGATTAATTCTGCGAGAATGTGATTGAAAACGTGGGTATATATATATATATATATATATATATATATACAGGGTCACCAGCCCGTACGTACGGAGGTCCGTGGGCAGACCTTCGTACGTACGGGCGTTCGGGGTCCCGTACGGAGTCCGAACCCGACGGCGTTCGGCCCCTGCCAAAAATTATTTCGGGCCCTAAAAATAATTATTGTTTTTTGAATGTTTTTTTGCGAGTTCTCTATGACGTGAGGTACATGCCTGTAAATTTTCAAGTCATTTGGCTAAGCCAAATAAGAATTAAAAATCGCCAAAGATGGCGGTGTCAAAACGTGCTCGCCCACGCATTTTTTCACTTTTTACTTTTTGTTTTCACTTTAGTTCGGGGTCTAAACAATTTTATTATTTTTTGAAACTTTGTGAGTGGGTTTTGTATTATGTGAAGTACACATATGTAAATTTTCAGGGCATTTAGCTATGCCAAAAAAAAAAAGAAAAATCGCCAAAGATGGCGGTGTCGAAAACATGCTCGTGCACTCACTATATTTAATGCTCTTTTTATTTTTATTTATTTTTATTATTAGTATTTGTTTTCCGTATTTTATTTTTATTTCAAATTTGATAAGGAATTCGGATGTAATGCTCAGGCAAATCTTGTTTAATTTATTTTTCTCCATAACATATCT
>BFEA01000149.1:1855413-1887026 GCA_003427395.1 Chara braunii | reverse complement strand
ACAACGAGCAAGTACCCCCCTGGGCGTACCCCTGCTCGGATGATTGGTCCATTCACGAGCCTGTCGATTTCTTCGATGGAGTCATGTTCGATGCGCAGGACGAACGCTTCAAGCAGGAGGAAGGTGGCCAAATGGTTCGATTACTTTCCGGAAGACTGGCCTTGTGCAGGAAGAAACAAGAGAGAAGGGAATTCGTGCATATTAGGTATACGAGCAGGCTCATGGAAGCAGTGCATTTGAGACAGCTGGTGGTCGAAGGATTAAGACAGATAATGGGGGAGAAATCGAGCCGTTGGCTGGACGAGGTGGCCATTGGATGGAAGTACGATGAGCCGCTAGGCGCCAAAATCTGCAAGCCAGGGAGGGTGTTCCGTAAATTCAAGATTGCGGAGTGAGAAGCTAACTACGATCTCGAAGGCTGCACTTGCGGAGCAGGCAGACATGCAGTTTTTCTGAATCCTGCCGCCTTGAGGCTACTTCCTGCAGAAGGAGTTATGCATGTTATAACTGCAGACACAGGCATCACGAACAACGGCCAGCTGCAACTCATGATGAATGCGGGACTCAATCACATACTGATGAGGGCGTTGGATGAAGAGTTTGCCTTGGGAGAGATCGAGGAAGCACTCAGATGTATCCTGACTACCAGGGTATGCGACGAGGAGCTCTCAATGGAGGAAGAGAAGCTAGTGAAGAACTATGTGATGGGCAAAGCCAATGTGTGCATCAGGCAGTATCATGCTCAGCACAGGCACATCAAGGAAGAACCCATTAACAGCGTCCCGGTCAGGAAGGAGATCGAGTGGATGACCGAGAGGTTCCTCGTTTGCCCAACGGACAAGGCACCGCACTCCCCGACGTTCGTCTGTGTTAACTTTATCTGGAAGTTAGCGATGGAACGACTCTCCGGTCCGGATTTCACTTCACTCCAGCAGCAACATGCGGCGATCTGCAGCAGACTTGCTGACGAGGCCAGTACCTTCGCACCAATCAAGCACACAGAAGAGTCCCTGCCCCTGCCACACCTCATGGTCGTGTGCAAGGCTCATAAGGAGACTTTCAGATGGATTACCAACACGGCAGGATTAGTCCTTTCACCTGTTGTCGACGTGTGCACTTGCCTTCTGAAGTTCCTCGCGACAGACGTACAGACGCCCTGCGCAGGGAAGAGCGACGAGATCCTCGCAGAACACGGAGTCAGACCGAACTATTGGTGGCCAATCGCATCTATCGGTGAATTCGTCGCCAATCTCTCTCGGCATGTGTACTCCATCTTCACTGCAGACGTCACCAGGTGCTTTGAAAGGATCCCAACGGACGATTCGGACGACGGGATGATCACCGCTATCAGATTCTTTGTCGGTTGTGCCATGGAATGGAGAAGAGCCAGGACTGCAAGAGATGTGATTGCGATCACGGTCTCTGCCAGCGGCTAGTTGCACCCGCAATGGATTGATAGGGAGCAGGAGAGACAATTCGATATGCTCTACTTCAACGAGGAAGAGATCATCACCGCTTGTGACTGGCTGATCTCCAATGCAGTGGTACAGATGGGGAACAGGGTCTGGCGACAGATCCTTGGGATCCCTATGGGACTGTCCAGTTCACCCATCCTTTGTGAGTTTCAACTAATCTCGCACCTGGTTGAGAATGAGGAATGGCAGACACTCGAATGCTTTGAGGAAACCTACAGGTATATCGATGACCTATGCTCGTTGAATAACGTGGTCATCACAGGTTTTCTCAAGGATGGGGTACCTGGCATGATTCCTGAAAGAAAGATCTACCCACATGAATTCATCGAAATAAAACAAACCACGGAAGTCAAAGAAGATGGTCATGGATTGGTAGCTAACTTCCTCAATATCACGCTTTCGATCATCTCAACTACTGATGGCACCTTTGCCACCTCGAAACATGATAAGAAGAAAGGATTTAATTTCAACCCTGTCAAATTCATGAAATTCAAGTCCAATCGCAGCATTGCACAATCGCTACAGATCCTGACCGCGCAGACAGTACTCGTCCTACTCTTATGCTCCGATGAACAGGAGGTTGCCTACGAGATTCATACTTTAGTTCAGACCATGGTTGATAACGGCTTTGGCAAGAGAGAATGCTGGAAGATTGTCGAGAAAGTCTTTTTTAACAAATCTAACTACCAACCTGGACGTCTCGACAATGATATGGTAAGGACCATCTTGATTGCACGATTCCATATGAGCTAACTGTGGTGGGTGTACGTGTGAGGTGTGTTGTGGTGACCAGGGGGGGGCCAGGGCCGGAAGGCCTGATGCCCCCTGGCATCCGACCTTCCGTCCCCTGGCCCTTTTTCCCGGTGGGACAGTGGGCGGGGCACACACACACACACACACACACACACACACGCATACAAGGATAGACAGAGGAGCCGGACGAATAGAGGGAGACAAGCGAAGGGCGATAATGAAGGAAGAACAGGGAAAAGAAATAAGGAATACGAATGATCCGGTACGATTTGTATGCTGTACACACAAGTCTTGCGAATCCAAGAATAAATGAAGGACAACTCCTTGTTGCACAACCACTGTTATGGGTCTGAACTGCGAGGTTTAGCACACTTCAACCCGAAGGCATATCGGGCCACACAATAAACGGCACACGCACAGCAACCAAAGATAAACGAGGAAACGCGTGGCTTGGGGTCAGAAACAGGGAATCATATTAGACCTATATCCGATTTTCTCAGTCTTTCAATTTTTTTATTTTTTTATTTTAATTTTTCAATTTTTTAAATTTTTTTAATTTTTTAATTTTTTAATTTTTTAATTTTTTAGATTTTATGTTTTTTGTTTGTTCTGCTTGTCTGAGTAAGGACTTGTAAATGAAGCATCCGAATACCAACAGACAAACGGGAAACAGTCCATGGCAAGACAAGTTTTTCGTTTTTTTAATCTTTTTTTCCGTTTTTTGCGTCTTTTTTGTTCTCGTGTCGTCTGAAACGATGTCAGGAGCCAGAAATGTCAGCAGCAGGCTAGGTGGTGCATAGGCAGATGGCAAACCATGGGAACTATTTTAGTTAGAGGAACGATCGATGTCTCCCATCCTCTTTTCACAACGCATGCGCACTGTTGGGCCAAGGACGTACGTACGGCCTCTCAATGTTGCGCGTGTCCAGTGGTATCACGTGGCAGTTTCTTGGTGACGGCTTCAGAGGCTGCGGTACTTGCGGGCTACGGCAGCAAGGAGTCATGGACTACGAAGTGGACCCAGCCATGGTGGACCTGCTGATCGGCAATCTCGAGGATGCGGTATAGCCCTCTGCTCTTCCGTCGTCTTCTACGTGCAGAAGCTTTCGCTCTCTCCACAACGCATCCAGCCTTAGGGATAGCAGACACTCGTAATGTATCGCTACGGTCCCCTATCCACCTCCATGCATTCTTCTTCTCTCCGCAAGGCGCTAGGATAATTTCTTTTCCTTTTCTGCATGGCACTAATTATGCGTATCCTGCTGGCCTTCCCCTGCGATCTCGCACGCTTCTTTCTTTCAAAGCTGTAAGCATTGCTTGCTATGGCACTGCAGAAGGAAGATATGGAAGGTAGAGCTGCGCTTGCTGTTGAAATCTCAGCCTTCGTATTGCTAGCCTTCATTGCTCTGGTCGCTTTTCTCGCCCTCCTCGCCTTTCTACACCATCTCCAAACACTGCCTCCGCCATCTCCCCCGCTCCCGCTACTGAAACGTATGTGAAAAAGAATGTGCAAACCCTCTGATGAAGTCGTGCATTATTGGCTAGCGGCAGAAAAGCGCTTCAGGGATCGCCACTACCCTCCCTGCTTTGGTTGTCGAGGCGCGTTCCCATATTATGTGGAATCACCTTTGGTAAAGCAGTCGATCATTTCTTGTTTCCACTGATTCTCACATGCTATCTTGTTGGTGAAACTTGGGTTTGCTTCAGCTCAACGACCAATTAAGAGATTTTTTCTCGATGTTTTGATCTTCTATGCTTTTATCGCTTACCTCTTCCCCCTCCTTAATCGCATGATGTATGTCTTATTTCTTACCCCCCCCGCCGCTCCCCGTATTGCTTTTTCTAAAATGTGAAATTCCTTCCATTTTTCTTATTCCATGCATGGATTTCTCGCACATTTAGCAATTGTAATAAACTTTCGTCTTCTTTTGCCATCTTTGGCGAGGCTCTGTATAGGCACTGGCGACTCTAGAGCATTTTGGTCACTGTGCCTCCAGCTGCCGATGTCCATGATGAAGCTTCGATCCATAGTTAGGATACCTTGGGTTTCTTTATTATTTACCATCTATGACGGGACGTTAGACGAACATTTGCAGCTTCAAGGTAACCGAATCAAGTTGCCTCCAGCTACCAATGCTCGTCCAAAACGCTTCAATCCATGTATGATTTCTTGCATAGCTCCCCATTCACCTGTTTGCAAATGAATCTCTTTCGATACAATACAAGCAGAGATAAAGATAGAACGCAGTGAAGCGTACTCAATCCAATCCAAGAACAAGATACACGTAACATCTGTCCCTTGGTGTATAACACTGTATATATATATATACATATATATACAGGGTCACCAGCTCGTACGTACGGAGGTCCCCGGACAGACCTCCGTACGTACGGGCATTCGGGGTCCCATACGGGGTCCAAACCCGACGGCGTTCGGCCTCCGCGAAAAATTATTTCGGGGCCTAAAAATAATTTCGTTTTTATTATTTTTATTTTGTGAGTTCTCTATGACGTCAGGTACATGCCTATAGGTCATTTAGCTCAGCCAAATAAGAATTAAAAATCGCCAAAGATGGCGGTGTCAAAACGTGCTCGCCCACATTGTTTTTCACTTTTTACTTATTGTTTTCGCTTTAGTTCAGGGTCTAAACAATTTTATTATTTTTTAAAACTTTTTTAGTGGGTTTTGCATTATGTGAACTACATATTTGTAAATTTTCAGGGCATTTAGCTATGCCAAAAAAAATAAAAAATCGCCAAAGATGGCGGTGTCGAAAACGTGCTCGTTCACTCACTATTTATTTTTATTTTTTTTTTAATTATTATTAGTATTTTTTTTTCATATTTTATTTTTATTTCAAATTCGGTAAGGAATTTGGATGTTATGCTCAGGCAAATCTTGTTTAATTTATTTTTCTTCATAACATATCTTTTTTTCAGATTTTTTTGTTTTTTTGTTTTTTTTTTTGGGTCAGCATTCGGCCCGAACGGCCGACCGCGTCCCCAAGGGGTCCTATACGTTCGGGCGTTCAGATTCGGGCGTTCAGCCCGTCCCGAATGCCGGTTACCCTGTATATATATATATATATATATATATGTCACAGCCCCTCGTTTGTTGTCCTCTTCTTCCTCTCTGCCTACGGTTTACCGGACAGTTCTATTTGACGATATATATATATATATATATATATATATATATATATTACCTGGCACTTTTGTTTGTGACGATATATATATATATATGATATATACACACACACACATATATATATATATACCTGGATTTCGTCGGAGCACTACTCCTGAATGTTTCTTACTTTTACCGCTTTTTGTTTTTTCTTTTTCTTTTTCTTTCTTCTTTTTTTCGATCTCGGCAACCAGATACTCAGACCGTCAGTTCTTGGTTGCAGTGTCATTACTAGAAATACTATTATAGCAGTGTTTTTTTTTACCATACGGAGAGCTCTGAGAAACGCGATCCGGATGACATAACCACAGGAATCACTCAAGCTCTTTACGAACCCTACAATCATATCCCAGAGAAACAGACAACCAAAACATTCTATATGATAGCAACGATAATAGCCAAGCGCTTTGGACTAATCTTAGGATCCGATGCACGTAAACTACTATCTCTCGTTGTATGCTTTAGAATACGCAGAGATACGCACACATGTTAGAATATATATAGGCATATAGAGATACTGTTCGCCTAATAACCCCTTACACGTACGATAAGCTACGGATCTCTTCCTTCTTCCGCGGACGCTCGTTCAATTACCAAGAAACCCTTACAGGTGTGTATATATATATATATATATACGATATATATACATATATATGTATATATACAGGGTTACCGGCGTTCGGGACGGGCCGAACGCCCGAACGTACGGGACCCCTTCGGGAGACATTCGGTCGTGCAGGCCGAACGCGGACCGAAAAAAAAAAAAAAAAAAAAAAAAAAAAAAAAAAAGGTTTTCAAAAAATTCCAAAAACAAACTATGTTATGGAGACAAATAAACTAAACAACATTTGCCTGGGGGCTACATCCAAATTCTTTACCAAATTTGAATTAAAAGTCTAATACCAAAAATAAACACTATGATAAAAATACGAAAAAATAAAAAGAGAATTAAAATGAGTGAGTGTGCCAGCACCTTTTGGACACCGCCATCTTTGCCGATTTTGAATTATTTTTTGGCATTGACAAATGCCCTGAAAATTCACAGATATGTAGTTTACATAATCAATAACTCATTAAAATATTTTCAAAAAATAATAAAATTGTTTAGGCCCCGAAATAAAGTGAAAACAAAAAGTGAAAATTGAAAAAAAACAAAATAGTGAGTGGGCGAGCACGTTTTGACACCCCCATCTTTGACGATTTTTAATGTTTTTTTGGCTTAGCAGAATGGCTTCAAAATTTATAGGCGTGTAGGTTACATCATAGAAAACTCACAAAAAAAAATCAGAAAAAGAAACTTATTTTTAGGCTCCGAAATATTTTTTGGCGGGGGCCGAACCTGGAGGTGTTTGGCCCCCGAACGGGACCCCGAACGCCCGAACGTTCGGGGGCCAGCCCGGGGGCCCCCGAACATTCGGTCAGGTAACCCTGTATATATATATATATATATTTATATATATATAGATAGATAGATAGATATATACGGTTTTTCTGCGCCCCTGGAGGTACCACACATACTGCCCCTGTCACACCTAAGTTTGTCCTTTGCCTCGGCCAGGCTCCTTATTCTAAATAACCCCTCATCCCAAACTGTGACACTTTGAAGAACCGATTTTTTTCACTTTTAGTCATAATAGTTTCAATTCTCTATATAACATCCTGATAAATTACTCTTTGAATCAATTACGGAAGATCCGACAAATTCCATTCCGCTTTCGATCCGCTCCATTTCATGCTTTATCTCATTGCACATGATCGTCTTTAAGACAGATCCACTCTTCTTCCGCACACACTGCACGTATCACGTGATTTTTGTGTTTCTTTATTCGTCTTTTTATTATTTCTTTCGTCGTTTTATTTGTATTTTATTTTATTTTATTTTATTAGTATATTTTTCTCGTTTCTTGTTTGAATATTCCCATCGCTTTGTTTTGCATGACCACCTAGCTACCAATACTCCCTAAGGAGAAATTACCTCTTGGTCGATATTATTCGCAAGTCGCTGGTCGGGATCACCATGGGAATCCCGTGAATGTCCTAAGAAGTCGGAAAAGGATTGGCGTGGGTAAATCTCGTGTCCGCCTGACAAGTTTTATGGGGATACGCCGAAACATTATTTCGGGGCTTGATTGCGGTATGGATACCGTACTGCTCTTCGACATGATGCTTTTTTACACATGACGTTACATAACACACACACACACACGCACACACACACACACACACACACACACATTTAAACACACACACACATACACACACACACACACACACACGTTCACACACAATTATTAAAAGGCCCCGGAGAAAAAAAAAAAATAAATAAAAAATATATATATATATATATATATATATATATATATATATATATATATACTAGGCTACCAGAGTGGCCCGGGGTCACTTGCCCGGCCGGGCCAAAAATAATAAAAATAATAAAAATATTTTTCAAATTTATTTTTTATTCTAAATTTGGTGAAGAATTTCGATGTGACCCCGAGGCAAAAGTTGTTCAGTTTATTTTTGTACATAACATAGTTTGTTTTCGGATTTTTTGGATTGCTTTTTTTTGTTTTTTTTTTGCTGGGCCCTTCCTTGGTCCTTGCACGGGCTGGCCACCCAGGACCCGGGCGGCCCAGCTGGTATATATATATATATATATATATATATATATATATATATGGGTTCAGCCTCCTGATGAGTCGGTGAAACTCCGACGAAACAGTTTGTCACAGCCCCTCGTTTGTTGTCCTCTTCTCCCTCTCTGCCTACGGTTTACCGGGCAGTTCTATTTGACGATATATATATATATATATTTCATTCCTTGATTGTTTCGTTAGGACCAAAAAAAAAAAAAAAAAAAAAAAAAAAAAAAAAAAAAAAAAAAAATTCACAAAAAAAAATCTTTCCTCTTTATCCAAAAAAAAAAAAAAAAAAAAAAAAAAAAAAAAAAACAAAAAATTGCCAACCAAAAATCCCCCCCCCCCCCCCAAAAAAAAAAAAAAAAAAAAATCAATTTCTCTTCTCCACCTTTTCTGTTTTTTATTTTTTATAATTCTAAAAAGTTATCTGTTTCCAAAAATATGGGGGTGTCGGGATTAAAATTCCCCACAACCCCTTTTTTTTTTCCCTATTATTTAATTTGGGAAAAATATCGCAAAATCGAGTCCGCGGCGCGGACCAGGCTGGCCGCGGATGCAGCCACATATGAGGCCGCCATCTGAGATCGGGTCCGCGGACGCGTCCGCGGGTGTTTCATAACATAGGGGAACACCAGACTTTTTTCGAATCTTTATAACCCCGTCTCTCGGTAGGCATCCCTGTTATAATGGCAGCACCGGATCGTAGCCTACATAGATGGAACATACCTGTACCGTGTTCGTCCTATATAGAAGCTGACGAATAGATCATATCCAAATTATTTAATTCCTACAACCTTTTTGACTCCTTCAGGAGATTAAACCCCACCACCAAGTCTTTCTCTTGCTTCACCTGAAGGCATTCAAATAGACCTACTAAATCTAGGATTGATTTTATTTTAGCCTCTGAAGACCTTCAAGGAGGACTTCAATTCATATGTATCCTACCTAGAAGTCAATTTTCAGGCCTTGATCACGCCATGTGTATGGCGGTTTTCTCCTTCTGTAAGAAGCCGGATCAGGGCAAGAGATTTTATAAACTCGATACTTCACACATCAAGGAGGGTTTTCTACAATATCTGAAGAATGTATGTGAATTCTGGAGAAAGCAGAGAACTCGTATCGACAATGACATATTGTGGTTCAACAACGTCCTAGCTTTTCTAGGTCGTAAATGCAATGAATACTCTAAAGCCTTGGCAAAGCTAAGACATAAAAAAGAAACAGAAATTCTTTAAAAAATTCATGAACTTCAAGAAAACGAGATAAACCCAGATGATCAAGAGGCTCTGAAGCCAATAGCAAAGGAGATTCGGACATTAGAAGATCTTTTACTCAATTATATGGAATACAGATGGCAGGGATTCAGAATACATGGCAAGCAGAGAGCGCAAATGGGTAACCGTTACCCGTACCCGACCACACCCAACTGTAACCGCCAGGTCATGGGTAGGTCTGGGTGCCCCTTTCCGAAGGGGGGGTTGGTTATGGGCAGGCAAATTTGTTTTTTCTAGAGATGACGGGTAGGCACAGTTAGTATTTATGAAGATCACGGGCAGGTAGGGCCAGCCAAACATAAAACTAAAACCGGTAGGGACAGGTACGGGGGGCAGATAAAAAAAATGGGGGGCGGGTACGGGCGGGTAGAGGATCCACTCGGGTAACCGTGGTTCATTACCCCTTGTATTCCCACCTGCCCCTCTCCCATCCCTTCCCCCCTCGCCCTTTCCGACCATCTGAAGTCGTAGGCCCGTTTTTTTTTTTTTTTTTGCAGTTGCTGCAGGGGTTGTATATGCTGCTACAGTAGTTGCATTGACATCATTTCCGCAGTTGCTGCAGGGGTTGCATATGCTGCTGCGGCTGCAGATGCATCACATCTGAAGCAGCACATCTGCAGATGCCCCACAAATGCACCACATCTGCAGCAGATGCACCACATCTGCTGCAGTTGTTCCATTGACATCATTTTTGCAGTTGCTGGAGGGGTTGCATCTGCTGCTGCAGCAGCAGATGCACCACATCTGACTATTGCTGCAGTTGCGACAACAGCTGCAGTAACTATTACTGCTGGACCCCGACCACAACTCAAAGGTTGTGAGGGGAGTTAGAGTCGGTTGGGGGTTTTTAGGGGCGGTTATAACAGTTAGGAGCGGTTAGGGGCAGTTAGGGGAGGGTGGGTAACAGGTGCGGGCGGTTACGGGTAGATGCATACAATTGTGGGTAGGTGGGGACGGGTACGGCTGAACACAGGTAAGGAAAATTTCAGTTGGGTATGGTACAGGTGGTTAAGACACCAGTTAGCCATGGTTGGTTAAAAAAAAAAAAAAAAAAAACCAAGGGCGGGTACGGGCAGTTACAGTCTGCAGAGGTTCAGGTATGGGCGGGTACAAGTACCCGGTTTTTTTTTTCGGATCAGTTGGGGGTAGGTAAAGGTGTGGTAGGCCAGGTATACAGTGGTCATGGTTGGTTGGTTTTCAAAAAGTGTGTGGTTAGCTTAGTTACAGGTATTCCTAAAAATCCTGGATGCGAACTTTGATTGCAAGCTAAAGAAATATCAGATGGAAGGTGATATGCACACTCAATTTTTTGCCATGGCCAGAGCTAGAACTGGCAGGACTACGATAGAGGCTTTAATCAACCCTTTCAATAATAAAGAACCCTTAGTCATCTCAACAACAGCCAGTATGAAATTAGCTCGGGATTTCTATAAAAATCTCTTCACTTCAAAAAATTCCTTCATTCCTCTTCCACAAAAAGATATAGAAATTGACGAATTCATAATTCTCTCGCAAACACTAGGTGGGGGTGCCCCTGTGACGAACGCTCCGCGCCCTGAGCATGAGATCGAATGGATCAGAGCCAACTGGGACCTGCGACGGGTCGACTCAGGCTCGAAAGTCCAATAGGGTAAGGCTCTACAACAGCCAGTGGAGGAATCGGACGAGCTGGCAGCACGACTGTCACAGGGGGATCCGGCGCGCAACCCCGATCCAAAGCAGGAGGAATCCAGAGGAAATGGCATCACCACCACGGAGGGATCTGGAAGCAGACTCGCAGAAGAAGTCCAGCGTCGACTCAATCCTCTTCACCTCCGTGGTCCGTCATTCGCCTACGTGGAGATGAGGGCGCTTGGGCTTCGTCCCCGGTCGTTATCTCGCCGTCCCCTTGACTTTCTCACCATCCATCAGCTCACGGGTCGACCCCCTTTTTCCTTCTAATTGGCATCCCTTCCCCCCCTTCCCTTTTCCACCAGCTCTACTACACCCGCCTCATCATCAACGTCTTCCCACACGCCACCACTCGCTTTATTGTAACCTCCTTCCCTCTCCACGTCCTTCTCTTCAGCGTGGCATGGCAAGAATATAATGATATAGAAGTTTAGTGCATAATTTCTGGCACCATCCCCGCGTGCGAAGGTTACGAGGATTTTCGCGCCTCGATTCCCCGCACCCTCTGTACCCTTTACCCTGACTACCTTGCTTCGCTCCTACACCAGGATCATCGCTTCCCCCACATACATCGCACCTTCCATTACACCTGGCTCCCCACTGGGGATAGAGAGCGGAGTCGTTTTCTACCACCTCTCCCCCAAGCTCACCCTCCTCTTCCTCCTCCCGTCATCAGGCTACCTTTCCCCGGCAATCTCTAGGATCGGAGTTCGTGATGCCACCTTGGACGACTTCCACACTCTCATCTTACGGTAAGTGGCACGTGTCAGTTCCACGCTGATCGTCGGCAAGTCTTAGGACTAGTGAATGGCGGAGAGAAAGCAGGAGCTTGCTCAAGATTCGAACCCCCTGGGCGTCACATATGTGAGGAACTGTTTTCTGCAACCGCGTGGATTTCTGCGCAAGGCTATATCGGGGGGGGGGGGGGGGGGGGGGGGGGGGGGGGGGGGGGGGGGGGGGGGGGGGGGGGGGGGGGGGGGGGGGGGGGGGGGGGGGGGGGTGAAATTGGCTGAGTCGAAATGGCCTGGCGGATTGCATGGATGCCCTTGCTTTTTCTTCTCTCTTTCGATTGAAGGCTGGTCTGGTCCCACGACGGTTGATAGTTGATCGCGCCTCAGCAAGCGCGACGAATAAACGGTTGTCATAGCTTCTTTCTTGTTTTGCTATGAGAAATAAGAATTTTTGCACGATTGTCACGCGGGGTAATTTTTTCGAATTTTTAACTGATGTCGAGCCCCCGCGGGCAATCAGACTTTGGTTCGTTCGGATTTCCTTTTTGCTGCGCATCTGAATTTCTGCTGCGAGGCGTTTCCTGCTTGCACACGCTCGGCCACGTCAGAAACAGTGTTCTGACTTTTCCACGCCTTAATCTCGTGTGTAACTGTAATCTTTGTTTTGGCGGGCGTGATTGCAACTGTAATCCTCTCGTTCTTGATATCTTTTGTGGCGCCCTTGCGCGCGCATACCTCTCCCCTGTCCTATTGACCTGGACGCTTGCATAACCGGATCGATGTACGGAGTGTGGCTACGTCCCTCACACCGCGACCTGGCCATGCAAGCGTAGGCACTTCCTTCCTCCTTCTTCCTCCCACCCAAACACGATCCCAAGTATCTCACGCAAAGCATGCACACTATAAATCTCGCAAGCGCGATTAATTCACTCTTTAAGACTTTTTGAAGCTAGCGTGATCGAGAAGATCGGCTAGCGAGCAGGGATTGACAGGTGAGTAGAGAGTTGGGCGATCCTACGAGCTGGTGTTGGGCTTGCGGGGTTGACGTGGGGCCGCGACGGACTGTGGCCCACGAGCGAACCTGACAGGCATGCTCGGGCTAAGTGGGGTGATAACTCAGTGTAGGCGCGAGGCAACAGACTGCCCGCATTGGGATGTTGCGAAGAGAGAAAGAGAGACGTGATGTGTTGTGGTGGTGTTCTCTTCTATCCCTCCGAATAATTTTGGCCTTTCTTCTATCCTTCTGAGTAGTTTTGATATCCGGCGTCAGACACCCTTGTCCTTTTCTGAATCGGTATCTCGGATCTTTCCTTTGTTTCTTTTCGGAGACTGGTGTCTGGTTGTCTTTCCCCCCTCACCACTTTCAATGTTTTTGAATGGACAATTCTGATGGATTGATTGCCAGCAATCGGGGCTTGTGTGAAATCTCTGGGATGACTGACCACAAGAGTTTTTGCATGATCCTCTGTCCTTTCTGGTTGTATGTAGGCTAGTTGCATGAATAATAGATAAGCGTGATTCTTTATGTGTATGGAATAGGTAGGCATGATAGATGACCATCTCTAGAAAAACGACCCATCACGTGTCTTGCTGGTTTTTGTTTTCTTCTTTCCTACCCAATTGAGGGAAGGCTCCGCGCACGCACGTGTAAGCCCGATCTAAACGATCGCTGCCTACGCGCGCCCTTGCAAAACCCGAACTTGACTACTAACCTCCTGAATGACGAGGTTTCGTCCTCACCCACAACATGAATATTGAGCTCCCTTCTCGAATTACGGACCGCGAGTGTCTGAGGGATCCGGAATTCCGGGAATATTGGGAACACGTGTGTTTGTGTGCACGACCGAGGAGAGAACTTCCTGAATTCCCATACCCGGTGGGAAACGAACGTATCTGCGAGTGGGACATCGACCGAGCTCGCGAGCGCATTCCCCACCACCTTGAATTCCCCAGCTCATACGCATGCCACCTTGTCACGGAACAAGGAATAATTATTCTGGAAACCGACTTCCCTCCCTACCACCACGTATTGCCCTTCCATTCGCGGACCATCACCCCCTAGCGTGCCATCGCTCCATATTGGCCCCAACCTCGGTGTTCGGAGTGCTTGCAAGACCGTGAGTACCGCGCCTCTGGCATCATCAGGTGAACCCGATCTAAGGAAGAACGACAAGCGCACAGCCTCCAACTAAGGCCAGTTGCGTCAAACTCTGAGGCCAGTAACATACGATGCCAATAAGTGGTCGGACAACACGATAGCCATAGCATTCCCCCGGTGCACCAAGTACGGGTCCGACCCACCCGACGGAAGTAACAGAGGCGGTAGCTCCACGCTGAGACTTCGACCCGCTCCTACCCTTTCGTATCCCTACCCCTGAAACTTGCCACAGGAGATCTGAAGTCTAACCTGGGACTCCACCCCCACTTTCCTAAAATCCTTAGCACACCCCCTTTTCGCACTTCCAGGCCCACTCACACTCCGAACAGGAAGTTGCACCAGGCGCGGGGTTTTGGGCATCACAGCACAAGGGCAGGTGCTGACCTCAAAAAAAAAAAAAAAAGGAAGTAATTTTATTGGAATACAAGAGTTTTTTTTTTTCGAAATCCGAATAGAAACGGTACACGTTGTATTCGACTACAACGTGTACGTGTTTTATTCGAGGTGCTCTGCTATTTGAGAAAAGCGGACCTGCGTTGTTTCAATTTCGAAAAAGGCTTAAGGACCGCCGCCTCCTCGGCCTCCTACGGGCAGCTACCGGTCCTACGTGGTCCTTGCCCTTGCAAGGCCCCAAAACTTGAAAATGACCACCCTCCCGACGACCACCGACGTTGAAATTTGAGTGATATTGAAATGTCTCAAGGGGGGGAAACGCAACCCTGACGGGCTGCGAACTTTCCCACCCTGCCGCTGCTTTGCCACTGTTTCGACCAAAACCCAGCGCGTGGTCCCACAGGCAGCTACAGGTGCCTCATTTTTCAAAGAAACCACCACTACCCCCCAAAGATCCACCCTGGTGACCTTGCCGCTGCTTTGCCACCGTTTCGACCAAAACCCAGCGCGCGGTCCTACGGGCAGCTACCGGTCTCGCATTTTTCAAAGAAACTGCCACCCCCCCCCAAAGATCCACCCTGCCGCTGCTTTGCCATGGTTTCGACCAAAACCCGGCGCGCGGTCCCACGGGCAGCTACCGGTCCTCTATTTCCAAAGAAACTGTCACACCCCCCAAAGTGTCGTGCCTGCACCTGCCTGCATTTTTCGAACCTTCCAACGACCAAACAAGCCCGAATCAATGACCGGTATACGAAGGACGATGAAAATGTTTCGAGGGGGAAATGTCTCAATGGGGGAAAACGCACCCCGGACGGGCTGCGAACACAGTTGTCTTTGGCCTCGGTATCTCAAGGATTTCTTCATAAATTTCTCATTTTTTCAATGTGTTCTTGAATGGGACGCTGGACCCTATTCCCAGCACGTTCTGCTCCTCGCAAATAGAAGCTCAGTTGGTAAGGCGTTCAAGCGGCACTTAGGAGGTCGTGGGTTCAACTCCCATTGCCTCCACGATAGTGCCTGTGGCATGCTTGGCGTCTTACCTTCGGGACGGTCAGTTGGTAAGCAAGTACGTGGTAGCTCAGTGGGTAGAGCTCCGATGTTGCAATGGGGAGGTTGCGGGTTCAACTTTGTTGGCCTGCAATTTCCCCTAAGCACAATTGGTTGGTGTAGGTTGCACCCCACGTACTTGTCCCGAGCCTGGCATAGCGCCCTTATAGACTAATGACCTCAATAGCTCAGGAGGTCCAAAGTTCAACTCCATACTATGCTCATTCATCATATCAGCTAGGGATGGTCCTCAGGATGGAGTCGGGTGGGGGTGTGTACCTTTCCTGCAGGAAAGTTGATGTGGGATGGATGCTACTCTCTCGGGCAGGTGAGTAGTAAGGGGTTGGTTGGGTTCATGGTGATACCATGGCAGTCCTATGGTGGGCAGGGTTGCCTTGTAGGGAAACCAATGTCGAATCAAGAGGTGTGTTCTACTCTCGATGTCTATAGACCCATTCTGGGGTGGTGGGTTTTCAGAGGTGGTTGGGGGTAGTTGTTGACGACGGTTGAGGTCTCCACCATTATCATTGGTTGAGTCTCCCTAGCGAACAGACATAAGCAAGGCTCATTAGTAGCAGAAAAAAATCACATACATCCACACAGACTATGATATCACACTAGCTCACATAACAACGAGCATACTCAACAACTAACAGTAGCCATATATGATCGGAGTTGTGCTAGGTTAGTTCGCAGCCTGCCAGGGTTGTGTTTTCCCCTCTGAGAACATTTTTCGTCGTCGTTCGTTATACGGTCGTTGGAAGGCAGGGAAAACAATGCATGGCAATTTAGGGGGTGGTGGCATCTTATTTGAAACTGCAGAACCGGTAGCTGCCTATGGGACCGCACAGGTTTAGGTCGAAAAATCGAAATGGGGCCAAAGCAGTGACGGACGCACCCGTTGCCTCACTTTCACACCCGTTCAAGTTCCCTCTCGGTAAGTCAAATGTCTCTCTTCTTCTTCCCTCCCAACAGTTCCGTTGTGACAAACTTTTTTTTGAGACGCACTATTTTCGGCGTGAATAGCTTGGAGGCATGTAAACGGGGTTAAGGATAAATTGCATGAATGCCCTTGCTTTTGGTTGCTTTTTCGTTTCCTTTCTTTTGGGGATCCTAGGAGAAATCGGGTAGATGGCCCGTGCCTTAGCGAGTGCGGGGAAAGAGGGGAACGACGATAACTTCTTCCAGTTCCTCTCTCTTTCTTAGGAGTACAGACAACTTTTTTGGGCGTGATCAGCGCGCGGGGGAAAATCTTTTTCGGATTTCTGAATATGTGCAGAGCCGTGAGCGTTCTTGGAATTTCTTTTTTGCAATTAGGATTTTGATTAAGGGGAATTTGGGCGCACTGGAATTTTTCTGCGCAATGACTCTTGCTTGCGCGCGCATTTTTGCAGCTGGCTCTGCGTTCTTGGCCGCCCGCGCGGCCGCGCCTTAATCCTTGTTGTAACTGTAATCTGTTCTTGGCAGGCGTAGGCATAACTGTAATCTTCCTTCCTTTACTCCTTCTTCCAGCCTTTGCATGCGCTCCTTTTTCTGTCCTATTGGCCAAAACGATGCATGAGTAGATCGATGTGTGAAGAGTGGCTACGTCCCCCACGCCGCGGCCTGGTCATGTAGTCGTAGGCATGTCCTTCCTTCCTTCTCCCTCCACCCCGATACAATCACGGTTATCGCGCAGATGCAAAGGTTATAAATCCCGCAAGCGCGATTAACTTGCTCTCTAATCAGACTTGAAGTAGCACGATCGAAAGGATCGGCTAACGGGCAGGAGCAGAAAGGTGAGTGAAGAGTTGGGCGATCCAACCGGCTGGCGCTGAGTATGCGGGGTTGACGTGTGGCTGCGAAGGACTTTGGCACACGGGCGAGCCTGGCTTGCATGCTCGGGCTAAACGGGGTGACAACTTCGGGTTGATAGTAAGTGCGAGGCGACGGACAACCCGCATCGGGAGAGAGGGTGAGAAAGAGAGAGCAAAGGGTTGGCAGTGTGGTGTGTTATTCCTCAACCCTATGTATAATTTTGATTTTTGGTTATGATCGGTCTTTGTGCACGACTATATTTCGGATTTGTTGTTTATTGAGTATGGATGTATGAGTTCGTCTCTTCTCCCTCATTTCTTCGCTCTCCTTGGTGTGTTTCGATCTATATGATGCTATTTTTGAAATGCTCGCTGATCAGGAGTAGATTTTTGGAATTGGTCCGGGTAAAACCCGCAGGCGTGGTCTGGTTAGATCCATCGATGCATGTATGAATGGAATTTTTGTAATGGTTGCGTGGGCATGGAATCCGCCATCTCATCTCGCTCGCAGAGGTTGATCGATCAAGGAGGGGGGGGGGGGGGGGGGAGCCTTCATCGCCAGAAGGGGCCACCAGTCGGAATGACTTATGGGTGCGCGCACATAGGAGGGGCTGTCTCTTATACACATCTAGATGTGTATAAGAGACAGACTTATGCGTGCGCGCACATACGAGGGATCAATGCAATCATCCCCCATGCGCGCGTCTACAAAAGTCATTCCGACCTGGCAACACGTGGGTACTGCTGGAACACCCAAATCTGTTGGCAGGCGGTAGGAACTGCGGGTCGGAAAATTGCGGCTCTCGAAGATAGGATTTAGAGACACTGTGGGATCACTCCTTTGCACACGCGCATACTAGCAACTGTCGAATAAGATAGCCATCATAGATGCACGTGTCGGCAGGAGTCCCCTCAGACCGAACCATTGTCGGGTTATATGGCTGGCAAGCGCAGAAGGTAGAATAAACGTCCAAGTCCCTTTTCGAGTCACTGAGCGAGAGGCTTTGAGAGATCCCGGGTTCGAGGAGTATTGGTTTAAACACGCGAAGAACGCGGCCCATGCAACCTGAATTCAGAGCGATTGGCCCACAACCCCATGCTCGAACAACCACAGGACATCGCTTCGCAGCCTAAGGTTGTGGCCGGCAACGTCGGATTCTGAGAACTACGACGCCTGCAGGCGACGCGTGCTCAAACAAAGAGATAGCCATCATTGTCCTGTCTAAACATCAAGTCAGGACCAGGCCCCGAAGGCAAGGCCGACGGTTTTTAAAAAAATGAGTACTTGAACCCGCCTCTTCGCCGGATCATTTGCATTTTTATCCCTGAACTCTTGACACCAGAGATTTCAGTTCTGACCTGGGACTCCACCACAATTTCCTAAAATCCTTGGCACACCCCTTTTTTCGCACTTCCTAGCCTACTATCACTCCAAAACAGGAAGTCGCATTGTCGAGCACTAATCATCATCAGATATAAAAACGCACGTAGACCACATGAAAACAAAGATGCTGTTAGCATTTCATACACGACAACAAACCTCGTTTGTGAGCAATGAAACGACTACATACATCTTCGTTTCCATGTGGTCCACGTGCATTTTTATATCTGATGATGATTAGCGCTCGACAGGTGGCGTCGTTGCCAGGGATAACGGAAGCCTACCGTTGTCCCTGGTGGAACGACATCCGGATATAAGATCAAGAGGGAAGATAGGCACAAGGGAAAGACAAAGCATATAATGTTTTGCCAAGCTAGTTATGATGAAATAGCCGTTACTAATATAATAAACTTCACCTCTGATCTGATTGATTATTTAGTTAAAAAAGTCATGAGGAAGGCCCTATAGGGAGAGATGGGGCTTATTAAGATAAGTTCTATGGGAAAGAAGGCAGGGTAGGACCTGTTAGGCCTGAGCCATGGGCTAGTTATAGTAGAGGTCTGATGTGGGATGTGATAGGATCGGACTGCTGAATGAGGTGGTGTGGTTTTCTTAAAACAGAGAAAGGCGAGTAAAAACAGTTCGCAAAAATGTCATGGCCTATAGCGAATGGCGAGGGGAAGGTCCTGACACTCGAGGACCTCATTGAGGCAATGGATAAGCGGGAAAGGACGCCAAGTAATGTCCCCAAAATCAATGTTTTCCACTTCAATGGGGAGCGAGTTTCTGATTGGTTGGACCTAGTGGAGCAAGCCTTGGTGGGGTTATCGGACGAGGTGAGATTTCAACGCATCCTGAAGTATCTGCTTCATGTCCACCATCAAGAGGTGGAGAAAGTTATAAGGGCGGCCAATGGTAGTTGGGCAAGGTTCAGAGATGGAATGTAGAGAAAGTATAGGCTAGGCGATGGACTATTAACCACGGCAGATTTGGAGGCCATGAACAAAGACGACTTCACCACGGTAGGGGCTCGCGAGAGGTATGTCTGGCGCACTCGGCCGGAGCGGCTTGCGGAAGCTCCATGTATATTCGCGACGAAGGAACAGAACAACTCCTGCATGACGAGGCCGGGAGGGTCCCGCGCTGCCCTGTGCAGTGCCGGACCGATGCGCTCGACAACGTTGGGCGTGAGGTTGGTATCGGAGCCGACACGTGTCAAGACTAAGGATTGACAAGTGGCCCGGCTCCTCCAGTGGACTAACTTGGCGAGTCCTAGGCGACGACAAGCTAGACAAAGAAACGCGCCGGTGTGCGATCCTATAGTAACCAGAAGCCGCTCCGCTGGAAGACAAACGGATAACATGAACGCCAATCAGATGCAAGGAGGGGCGAACCAGCCGAATCTGCCCTCCCCCGCAGCCCCCACGTGTTCGCGCCTCTGCTGCCCGACCCGATCTATACCTGTTCGATTTTGCGCATCACTTGGTCGGAGCATGGTTTGCCACACTCCGAGTGTAGCAGTACGATGACGACGAAGCCAGGATCAATGTCCCCGCTCGTTTGGGCGGAGACGCACACCATTGGTTTAGTAGGTACACATGGGTCGATCTCCCGACATTTGAAAGAGATTTCTTGCACCGGTTCGATTATATCCATCCAAAGCAGGCGTTCTTCCTGATCAAAGATCGGGTGCAGAAACTTCTCGAATCCGTGGCAGAATACCACAGTCGATTCTATTGATTATTTGTAAAATCTCAGAGGGAAGAGACGGTGGGTAGGGAATTTTTCATTGACGGACTCAAAAGCCGAGCCATGAGGGCAATTTTCCCCCATTACCTATAACCTGCAACAAATAATGGATGCTGCCAAGGAAATAGAACGGAAGTTCGCTGCCAGTTTCCTCGAAGGCGAGGATCATGCAAAAGAGGGGGACACGTCCGAACTTACCCGAGCGCGAATGGAATTCACTGCGCTACAGAACAAATTTGAAAATATGGGCTTCGTCTCAGGTCCCGTCACCTACCTAGAGCCGGTCGGGGTCCAGAAGCCGACAGCCAACATGGCCATCGGACCTCCTGTTGTTGTCACTCTTGCGCCCCCTCAGGCCACAAAAGTCGAAGAACCAAACGCTATTCTTGAGTTGACAAGAACATTGGTGAACCTCATGCAGGAAAGTAAGAGGGAGCGGTGGGAACATAACGCCCGAACGGAAACACTGCTCCGCTCGATGCGCCCCATTATGGTTCGAGCCACCCCCATGGGAACTGGAGCCGCGCAGGTGACATGTGCCGTCGCGGCAGGAACGGGTGCATGAGTTGACGGTTGCTACACGTATCATCAACCTTGACACATAGCACGAGAATGTCCCAACCGACCCGCACAGGCACAAATCGGGGCTACGCCAGCGGCCGCAGCACCAATAGCCAATGGACCAGGACGGGTAGCAAGGATGGTAGAGGAGATCGACAACGGGGCAATCACATCGGGTGTTACAGAGGAAGCAGCGAAGCTTATTTCGCTCAACCAATACTTATCGTTAAGATACCCGGGCCTCGGAATGATCTGGGCCATCCAACCCGCCCCCGACAATAACGAAGTTTCAGAATGGAGACCCTCCCCGAGCGAGATGGAATCGGGAGGACCTGCGTTCATCACGGGGGAAATCGATGTGCTAGATATAGTACGGGCCCTGGATCACCGCATCCCCTTGCCTATCGGACATTTGTTATCCATCTCCGAGCAGGCTAACGACCGAATGTTGCAGCATTGCACGACAAACCGGAAATGGTTTGCTCTTGCCAAACTAACAGCCGCGAAAGGGAAAACTCCCGCTAAAGACCCGAATCCAGATTAGCCAAGCACATCGGAACCAGTCCGGATGGGCCTGATCCGGAAAGACGATCACTTCCTACGGATCAAGGCCATACCTTGGAGATCCTCGGAGTGTGTGACGTGGAAGTATGGGGAAACCCCTACAAATCGTTTATCGATTCCGGAGTTGCGATCCTAGCTGTCTCACTGCGGGTAGTTGAGCGAGCAGGAAGACGGAAAGATGTGATTCCGCTTGCGAAGGGTGATCATTTCGTTTCCGCCGATGAAGGAAAAATTCGGGTTGTAGGGAGAATAACAAATGTCGCTTTCCGGATAGGAAAGGTCTATGCCTTAGGAGATGTCGTGGTCTTGAATGTGAACACGTACGATATCCTCATCGGGCTACCAGCACTCACAGCCTTGCAGGCTACGTTGAATTTCGAACGGTGAGCAATCATCCTCAAAAATATGGGAGGAAAATCATACACCGTTTCGATGTGCCTCACCCTCCATACAACATCGACGTTTGTACGGCAAACCCGACCCCAACCCGGCGAAACCGTGCGAATGATAGGATGGGAGGATTCCAATGATGAATCGGACACCGAGTACAACAAACTCGCACTGCCATCATCCACCTCCGAAAGCGAGGAAGAATCAGATCCTCAGATTTTAGAACTGGCAGGACAAATAGTGTGTTACGCACTTCGACAGAAAACAGTAAGAACCTTCGTTCTCACGAAAAACGTTCGGCGAACTAGAGCGCTGATCATGGGAGAACCACTAGTGCAAATATCTAGGATGGCCAACTCTTGAGAACCCCCTCAGACCATATATGAAGCAGCCACCCCGTTGCTATTGAGGTACCACAACAAACGATCTTTCTGCGATATCTCAAAGATTCCCCCCAGTTCGTTGCTCATGACCAGAAAAGAAATCCGGCTGTTACAGAAAGGTGCCGAGAACCGGACTTCGGAACCCCCTCAGCTATACGACCTCGCCCCGTTGGATATTGGGATTCGAATCGCAGAGAAAACCGTGGGCCCCCGGAATATCGAGGACGGTATTACCCCGGAGGGACACGTGGCAATCAGGGAGGAGGAAGCTCAGATGGTCGCCACAGTCTTTTCTTGGCATTCCGACAATTCATTTATATCATCCCCACCCACGAGGAAGACCCCCACACCCGCATGAAACAGTTACCGATAGCAATACGGGACTGGCACTACGAACTGCATGTACCGGAATGTGTGCCTGACGAAATACACAAACTCATCGCCGACATTTTGTCTGAATACTAGCAGGCGGTTAGCGTAGAGGATGCAGACATCGGGCTGTCCCAAGTTATACAACACGGAATTCAGACTAACACCCACCTGCCGATCCACTGTAAAACGTACCGGTATTCATTAATTCAAAGGCGAACGGCCCTGGAATGGATCAAGGAATTTGAGGCCAATGGCTGGATTGAGCCCGCCACAAGCCCGTGGTCCTTTCCCCAGGTTTTGATCCCTAAAAAGACCAGATCCATTCGCATTTGCATCGATTACCGGAAATTGAATGATATCACGATCAAAGATGTATGCCCCCTACCTCGGATTGATGATTTGTTGGGTGTGATAATGCTAAGCTAAATCGCATTCTCCTGCATATACCACCTGAATGATATCCCCATCCGATTTGTTAGAGCAAACCTTATTTTCGCAATTTTTTTCTTGAGTCCTAGAACCTGATACAATTGCTAAATGGGTTAACAAAGTTCTTGATTCATTGTCCGCGTGAGAATTTCCGTATTTGGATTTTCAAATTATATCAAATCTCATCTTCAATCCCATTTGTGAAATTCGTAGCTGATGACCTTAACTATGTCAGGATTATTCTTGCTCATAGACATTCGCGAGTCCAATATGGGACGTCTTAGTTGGATTTCTTGAATTTTCAATCTTAATGTTTTTTTCCAATAAGGCTGTTGCAGACAGATTTCTTAATTGTGGTCTTAATTTCTACTTTTCAAGAGTAGTTTTCGCAGTTCTTCTCTACGTGAATAAATCTCCATCTGCAAATCTTATTTCCTTTTCGTGATTGTGATCGTTGTGGTTTTTGCAAATTAAAAGGGAGGAGGTCGAATTAGGGGTAGGTGGGAAGTGGAGTGGTTCACTTAGATGAGGGACCGGTGGTTTAGAGAGGTAAGTCTTACCAGAAGGGTGGGGTGGGACGACGTTGGCCGGTGCTGGAGCGTTCGCTCTGTGACCAGGGGGAGCTTGAGGCCATTGAAGTTATGCCGAGGGTGGAAGGCATAACCATCTCGCCCAACGTAGCTGTTGCTGGGGTGGTGACCCTGTAACCTTTTGAGGAGCCATGCAGTTAAGAGAGGTGTCGAGGGGGGAAGGCACTCTCTGTCCGTCAGAATCAGTTAGATCGGTACTGGGGTTGTTTGTGTTGCCTTGTAACTTTAACATGGGGGTATGAGATCTGATGAGTTCTGGTACGAGGACTGAAAGCTGGATCGGCGTGTCCCTTGTCGGTGGTGAAGGTAAGAGTCAGATTGGTAGTGGCGGCCTCCTCTTGTTTTTTCATGGAGAGTGAAATCGAAGCATGGGTGGGAAGAAATTTTGGGAGGGCTCATGCAGGAGGGGAAGGGTGGCTCAAGAGGGTAAGTCTATTAGAAGGATGGGGTGGGGCGACAGTGGCCGGTGTTGGAGTAGTGCTCTGTGACCATGGGAGGAGCTTGAGGCCATTGAAGCTTGCCGAGGGTGGAAGGCATAACCACCTCTTTCAACGTAGCTGAATCTGGGGCAGCGACCCTGTAACCCGGTAGGGAGATTGGCAGCTGAGGAAGTGTCGAGGGAGGAAGACGCTTCCTGTCCGTCAGAAAACAGTCAGTCCGGTGCTGGGGCAGCTTGTGTTGCCTTGTAACCCTAGCAAGGGGGGTGTGAGAACTGGCGACTTCTGGTACGAGGACTGAAAGCTTGAGCGACGGTTTCTCGCCTGTAGTGGGGGTTCGGTTTGGATTGATGGTGGTTTAGCTCTGATTTTGTTTCTCTAATTTTCCTCTTTTAATTTTTTGAAAACAGAATAAGGGGAGTGGGAAAAGACGGTGGGCTATCACGCGTCCTACCAGTGAGGGGGCTAGCTGGTAGGATGGGAGTATGGTATAGCAGCAGCAGAGATGGTGGCTCCGCTGTAGTCAGTCTTGTTGGAGGGAGGTAAAGTGGATTGATGGGGAATTCTTCTGAGTCGTTTCTGAATCATGATGTTGACATAGATAGGTTTGAAGTTCTCTAAGCCAATGCCGGGTTATGTCCCCGGTATCTTAATTTTCAAAATTGTATCCTTAGGCCAATTGGATTTTTCGAGTAGGTTTTTAGCCTCATTTCCATGAAATTTCTTGATGAGTTGTCTGATGGGACGCTGGGCCCGATTCCCAGTTCGTGCCAATTTGTGAGGATATGGATGTATCTATAGGACGCTGGACCCGGTTTCCAGCAGGTGTTGCTCCCCACCAATAGATGGAGCTTTGTTGTTTGAAAAAAAAAAAAAATAAAATAAAAAAAAAATGGGTGTGCTAATTATTTTAGCAAGTTTGATATCCGTCACGGGTTCCATCACATATTGGTTAAGGAAGAAGATCGCCCAAAAACGACATTTGTATTGTTTGAAGGCATGTGGCAATGAGTTCGCTGTCCTATGGGTATTTGCAATGTTTTGGCTACGTTTCAAAGGGCAATGAACGTGACTTTTCATAACTTCGTTAACAAGACTCGACTGACACAAGGAATGGTGAACTTTTGCGTCATCGTGTACATGGATGACATCCTGGTGTATTCGAAATCATTTCACGGACATGCACAACATATCGAATGGACACTTGGAGCGCTGCGAGATGCGGGCTTCAAAATCGCTCTGGAGAAAAGTGAGTTTTTCCTTTCGGAGATCTCGTTCCTTGGGTACATGGTAACTTGGGGCCGGGCTCGCGAAAAGTGGACGCGGTTCGAGACGCGCCCACACCTACGTCTCTGAGACGCAGGTCCGGGCCTTCCTGGGACAGGCTTCCTACTACCGTAGATTTATGAAAGGCTTTGCGGCAATCGCACAACCCTTGACCAATCTTTTACGAAAGGATCAACCGTTAACCTAGGATGAGGAATGTGAACGGGCCTTCTCCACTTTGAAGGAGGCCCTAGCCTCCGCGCCCATTTTAATTCACCCGGATCCTGGGAAGTCGTTCATCCTCATCACGGGCTGGCAGCCTGAAGCGATTTCCACCATCTTGGCGCAGAAGGGGAAGGACGACCGCGAACACGTTGTTGAGTACGCTTCCCGGACGGTGCCAGACAAGCGGAAGAACGATTTGGCGCCTCATGGGGAGTGCTACGCAGTGGTTTGGGGCATCCAACATTTTCACCCATACCTGTATGGGCATAAGTTCCTTCTCGTCACCGATCACGAACCACTGCCGGCGCTCAAAAAGTTGACTAATTACATAGGAATGATAGCCTAAGGGTGATGGGCGGTACGATTGCAGGAATACGATTTTGATATAGTCCATCGTAAGATGGAGAAACACGGGAATGCGGATGGGCTGACACGTCTGCACAAGCCGGGCAAGGTGCCGAAGGGAGAAGAGATCACGTCGTGGAAGGAGTCGAAGCAGAACGAAGGGCCTGGGTATGGGCAAGTATCGGTGCTCCGTCGACCGACTGCAAGTCTGCAAAGTGACACGTTATAGCATGGCGGCTCATGATGGAGGTAACGGTGATGCTCCTCCCTCCCTTACCTCTACCTTCTCTTCTCTACCTGATCAATTTGGCTATTTTTGTGAATCTATCTCGAGAGTCTATTCAGTATCGATGCAACCACACGGAGAGGGATACATAGACTGGGTAGATTGTTCCAAGTGTGTTTCACGGGCACACGGGCCGTACATTCAGTACCGAAATTCCCAGAGGCCATGGCTTTGCCCACTATGTCGGACCGATAAGATTCCAACGGAAATCCATTTTCTGGAGGCCACCTCTAAAGGTCTAGAAAAGACACAACGGTTTAGAAGAGTTGAGGTATGGAAAGATGTCGTCTTGATAGCTGCGGTAGCAGGAAACTTGCTCCGAGAATTCTCAAAGGAAGATCGGAGGCGGGCCAATGAGCGGGCAAGGGAGTATGGATGGAATGAAGGACGGTTAGAAAAACGAAAAACAGACGGGAGCGGAATCTGGATGTCAGTTCCGCATCCGTTCATGCGGTACGACTGGGTCCAGGCAGCCCACGTGGAAGTAGCTGCACATTTTACCATGCGGATTACGGAGGCAGCTATCGACAAAAATGAATGGCATTGGTGGAATATCAGGGACGATGTTAAATTTATTGTTAAAAATTGTCCCGTTTGCACGGCGGATAAGGCGTTGGTCCAACCCCCTAGGTCGATAGTACCCACGGTAGTCGAACGGTCGTTCCAGAGGGTTAGCATGGACACAACGGATATCGTCGTGCCCCTTGGACCTAATAGATGTGAATATTCCATTTACCTGGTTTTCGTGGATCATTTCTCGAAGTGGATCAAGGCCGACCCTTATAGGACAAGACAGGCGATAGAGATAGCGCGGTATAGCAACCGTTTCCTCGGGATGCATCAGGATACCGAGGAAATCCTTACAGACAATGGAGCAGAATTTCGAGGAGAGGTCATGAGGAACCTGGTCCGTCATGGCGTCTCCATCCGTCATACTGCCCCGCATATGTCACAATCGAACGGTCTCGTAGAGAATGCGAACCGGGTGATCAAAACGGCACTCCGACGAAACATCGTGGCCAGAGATACATGGCCCTAGCCCGATATCGTAGATCATATCTTAGCCATCCATCGGAGTACCCCACATGAGTCTACCGGATTGTCCCCGTTCCAGTTACGGACCAACTGCCTAGCATGTATTTCGGTACCGAACCTAAATGATGAATCGACCCTCGGATGACGATCAACAAGGGTCACGGCCCGAGAAAAAGCCAAGCGATACCTGGAACTGATGGAACGGTCCCTCCCCCGGTTAGTCTGGAAGCGCCAGCGCATGACCGAATTGGCTCACAGACGGCAGGTCCGTAGCTACGAGGCCCGAAATGGAATGCGGGTCCACGACCCCAGTATAAATTATGGGACATGGTGCAGGTGAGGAAATGTGCTCGCCAGGGAAAATTAGTGCCACGATTCTTCGAGCGTTTCCGTGTGATCGAGCTCGGACCCAACGGCGTGAACACGGTGCGTCTGGCTCCTGAGGTGTCGGGTAGCAGATCCGCTTTTCCCATCGTCCGCCACGTGTCCTATCTTCGTCATCTATTTACTTCCTCTCCCCCATCTTCTTCTGGATCTCTCGCGTCCTTCGATTGGGAAGACAGCGAGCCTGATCCCCTCTCTTCTCCATCTCTACAGCCCCCATACCCTACTCCGTCTATGTCGCCATGAACTTTTCCACGAAGCAGGTACTTAGCGAGCATATGTTGACACCTCGGGGGCACATCTCGGCAATACAGCAGGTGCATCATCCGCGTCAAAGTCCGGATCTTCTACGGTTTGCACAACTCTTCAACACGGCCAGTGTACACGCGGCGGCCGAATTCTGCTTCGTTCAGGAGAACAACCAATCCAGCGTGTTGGCCGATGTAACAGCATTCGTACGACTCTCTGCGCCGGGGACCGGCCACATCACGATGATCGTTTTCTTCACTGGGGACATCACCACAATGAATGAACGAATACAGCTGGCTCTTTTATCTTCTCTATGGGATTGGGCATCCGATCTGATCGAAGCCTGAAAATTGCTCCTCACACGGCAGGGGGATAACGTGGTGGACAGCAACAACATCGACATCCACAGGATACGGGCTCGACAATCTGAGCTAGAGGTAATCGTTCCCGTACTCATCCCCGTTGCACGGCCCCAATGAGTGCCCAACGCTTCTCGCTCTTCAGCCTCCCTTCTAACTTCCCTCTTCTGGCAATCGACACTCCTCCCTTGCCTTTCTGCCCGCGTGCGCCAACTCAAAGTCCCTCATCTGAACGACGAGCATTGGCAGGATTGGTGGAGTGATTACGCAGCGGTTTCTTTGTGCCTCCTAGAAATCACCTTCCGCTGGGCCAAAGTTGACTCAGGATTGTTAAAAGGAGAAGACGGCGTGGAGTTGCTCATCGTACAAGCGTGGAGGACGGGCGTAGAAGGTGATCTGTTGGGGCTAGTTTTCGGGATAGTGGAGAAAGATCATCTCCCCCCAATCTACGGAGAACTATTAGCATTGCTGACTCAGCTCGTCAACCATCTGCCGCTGGACATCATCTCATGCCACGACGGCAGCCCCGCGCCGCACATCTTAACGAAGAGTTTGGCGCCATACCTGTAGTGGTCAGCGTGCCTGGAATCAGATCCGGATAATTGCTATTACCCCTCTACTGGAAACTACTTGGAGATCCAAGAGGTGGTTGGCGACTTGTTCTACGAGTGCGGATATCTGACTGCTCCTACGTCCGAGGAGGAAGAGAGTTCGGAAGAAGAGGAGGAGGAAGAGAGTTCAGCAGAAGAAGAGGCGGGAAGCAGCACTGAAGGGGAGTCCAGTGAGGACCGGGGCGGTGAATATACCGAGGAAGAGCCAGAATGATCTAGCGGAGCTGAGGAGGAACAGGGAGAAGAAGGCCAAGGTCGGCAGGAGGAAACTCCCACCGCCGTAGAACGAAAGCGAAGGGAGATCGCTGAGGGAAAGCGGGTGAGCGGCCAGGGTGTGGGACCAGCGTCGCGGCCACTGCAAGACGATCCCACACGAGATCCGGAACCGCCAAGTGAAGAAGATTAGCGGCCTAGGAGCACAGGAGCATCCGAACCCAGTATGCGACGATGACGACGAAGCCGCTCCCGCTACCCCTCCCCAAGACCGGTTCTTCGAGCACGTAGCGCTCTGGGAAATCGGGCTTCGTCCCTGCTCATTATCTCACCGTCCCCTTGACTACATCACCTTCCACCAAATCGAAACTCCGATTCCTATTTCCACGAACCTTTTCTCTCGTCCCCTCCTCTATCAACTTCACTCCACCAGGCTAATCGCCACCATTCACCCCCACCCAACCACACGATCCCTCCACTCCTCCTTTCGTCTCCATATCCATCTCTTTCGTGTAGCATGGCGGCTATTCTACAACGTTGAGTTGTACTGCACGATTATGGGGATAATCCCCGCGTGCGCAGATTATGAGCAGTTAAGAGCATCCGTCATCCGTACTATGTCTACCCTCTACCAAGACTATCTTCCTTACCTCCCCCATCGCAATCAATGCTTACCGCGTGTCCAACGCACCATCCGCTACGTCGATCTCCCTGGATCGGCGCAAGATCTTACCTACTTTATGCCCCCGCTCCCGCAACAACCCCCTCCACTTCCACCAGATGTCCTCAGACTCCCCTACCCGGCTGCGGGACTTCTTTAAGTATGAATGACACGTGTCGAAAGGATGACGTCCACACTCCTATTCGACGGTATGACACGTGTCAAACCCTCAGCGTGTACAGGTGCAAGCGGGAGCTTGCACAAATTGGCACCCCCTGGGCGTCACATATGTGACAAACTCTTTTCTGAGACGCGCTATTTCCTGCGCGAATAGCTTGGAGGCATGTAAACGGGGTTAGGAATAAATTGCATGAATGCCTTTGCATGAATGCCTTTGCTTTTGGTTTCTTTTTCGTTTCCTTTCTTTTGGGGATCCTAGGAGAAATCGGGTAGATGGCCCGTGCCTTAGCGAGCGCGGGGAAAGAGGGGAACGACGACAATTTCTTCCAGTTCCTCTCTCTTTCTTAGGAGTACGGGCAATTGTTTTGGGCGCGATGAGCGCGCGGTGTCGGGAGAGAAACCCCTGTGAGGGTTTCTACCCGAGTTTTTCAAGGTCAGACACTGTCCGACTCTTTTCGTTGGATTTAAGGAACATGATGAGATTGACGTTGCCAAAGTTATTCAGACCAACCCTACAAGTGAGCGACCTAAAGCCTGACGTCGTTGACGTATGACGTCGTTGAGGTGTGACGTCATCGACGTTCGTTCGAAACAGCGGGAGTCGGCAGTACGACATGTCGTCCGCGGTTCCCAACGAGGCCGCAGTATGGTGCGGTCATGGAAAAACAGAAGCTAAACCTAGTCTACCTAAAATAATGACAGCCGCGCGACTTAGGGCCTTCGTAGGTCAAAAAGGTGGTCGCGTCGGGGGTTAGTTCCATGGCGCGAGAGGATTAGGAAGGGTTTCCATTTTTTTTAAAGGGGACGCGGGGTACCACGTACGCAGTTGAGGCTCATGGGCTAGACCACAAGCCACTGGGCCAGAACTGCGTCGGCTCGACAGCGGTATGGCTAATTAACTGGAGGTACGGCAGTTCGAGCCTGCTCGGCAGCAGCATATGGGCCTACGGGGAGGCAGCTCTTCTTATAGAAGAGCTGCGGGCTTAGCTTTCATTATAGGAGCTAGCCCAGTAGGTATCGCCATCAAACTTTTGCCTTGTGGATACCGGGATCGAGCCCTGATGACGACACCATTGGGCTAGCTCCTTTTTTGGAGCAGCCCATTGGGGAAGCATGAAGCGCGGTTATTTTCTGTCGCGAGATCTACAAATCTCACAGCCAAAAATGGTCGCGCTGCTACAGCATGGCCCCTGCGCAAGGATGACATGCAACGAGAAATGACCCAAATTTTTTTCACTTTTTTTTAGAAAGTCCCTAAGAACTTGAACCTGGGCCTGTGGTTTAGAGGACGTGACTGAAAAGCCACATGATGGTGAACGTTGGCCTAAAGCCAACGAAGAATGGGGAAAAAAAAAAAAAAAGCTAAAAGTCTAAGTACAGCGCCATGTGGCGCTTTCCGAAGTGACAAGGGCCTTTCAGCCTCAGTACACCAAGCAGTCACCCGTGAAAACGGGCAAATGTTGACAGGTAAGATGTTTTTTCTTTTCTTTTCTTTTCTTTTCTTTTCTTAGATTTTTTTTATTCGATTTGCATTGGATTGTCGTTTAAATTTTTTTTTTAATTATCTTTCTTTTTTTATTAGTACAACACCCATTCGTTTCGATGAACGGGCTGCTACTGCTGGTTGGGCAAAATCGAATGTATTCGCCACTGGAAGTGGCTACATTCGGGTGTAGGCCTTAGGGCCTTGGGCTTGAGTTACGAGGAACCTGCACACAACGCTTCAATGGTTTTCAGTTCGCGACGAACGGTTGCACACACACACACACACACACACACACACACACAGAGAGAGAGAGAGAGAGAGAGAGAGAGA
>BFEA01000149.1:1834164-1854057 GCA_003427395.1 Chara braunii | reverse complement strand
GAAACCACTTGTTTAGGCAGGCTGTATCCTGAAGTGGTGAAGGGTGTCCTGAAGTGGTCAAGTGAGAGTTTTGGGCAGTCTGAAAATCCTGAATGGTCCTGAAGTGGTGAAAGGTCTGAAGACCATGAAAACCATCCTTCACCACTTGAGGATGCAGCCTGCCTAAACAGGTGGTTTTCAGGGTCTTCAGAATTTTCACCAGGACCATTCAGGATTTTCGGACCTGAATGGTCCTGAAGTCGTGAAAGGTCCGAAGACCCTGAAAACCAACTGTTTAGGCAGGCTGAAGTGGTGAAAGGTGTCCTGAAGTGGTGATGAAAAATACGACTGTTGTTAACCTTCTCTCTTTTGCACGGCGTCGGCAACCATTTTAGAGTGACTTTGGGGTGATGTTGTTCGCTCGACACTGCAACGGTGGCGCTTTTTGGCGGTGACGCGGAAGCACTGCCGATTTTTTGTGGCGGCAACACTGACATTTTAACGCTGACGTGGAAGCACTGACATTTTAGTTTTTTTGCGGCGGTGGCGCTGAGATTTTGGTGGTGAAGTGTTGCCGAAATCTTTGGTATCGGCGGTGTTTTTTCTTGCAGCGACGTGGAAGTGTTGTTGAACTCTTGCGACGGCGGCAGTGCGTTCTAGGTGGTGGCGCGGAAGCGCTGCCCATTTTACCTTGACTGTGAAGGACATTTTGTGCCAGCGTGCTCTAATATTGGCGGCAACCGTGACAACGCTGGTTTTTACGACAGTGGTGCGGAAGCACTGCCGAATTTTTGCGGCAACGACATTGGGTTTAATGACAGTGGTGCGGAAGCACTGCCGGTTTTTCACGGCAGAGGCGGCAGTATTCGTGCACTGACTATATAAAGCGGTGGTTGGGCATTGGCACAGGGAAGGTACAACAAAGTGGTGGTGCGTTTGAAAGCGGTGTGAGTGCGACGCCGTAGTGCCGCAGCGAATTGGGAATGAGTGACGGCGACACGGAGGTGTTATTAAATTGTTGGGAGCGATAGTGTGTTAGGGAAGTGTCGCAGCAGGTGATTACTTTTGAAGGTGTGGTGTGGACACCTTGTTGACAACTTGTTGCGACAGTCTTCTTATCAAACGATGTGATTCTAAACGGTCTTCTTGAGTGGGCTGTCTCTTCAACTTCACTCAAGGTCAGTTATTGACTCAGACCTTTTCACACCTGTGTGAACCCACACTTGCTTGACCCTGTTCTTTGAATGTTCACTGAAAAGGTAGAGGAAATGTGTGTTTGCACGAGTGAATGAAAGTCTGACATGAGTTCGAACTTGCTTTGTTTTCTTTTGAACTTGTTATTTGGTCTGATGTGCAGGTAAGTAGAAAAATGCCTGAAAAAGAGAGATTTGATCATGTCAACGGAAATGAAGGGATGATGACTGTTTTCTGTTGCTCAGTTGTATGTATGCTGAAGGGATGGGAAGTCAGTAGACGACGAGAAACGAAGCGATGACACAAAGAAGAAGAAGTGAATTGGACATAGACCTTTTTTTTTTCCTTAGGTTACCCATTCTTTCCCGAATGACCCTCTATGTCTACGCCTGTCTATCTGAATGATTCTCTTCTGTGATCTTTTTTTTCGTCTAAGTTACCCTTGACGCCAGGCGACAAGGGACCATTTTGTCGCCGTGGTAGACATGTTTCTCATTCCTAGGAGGCATCTGAGGCGGGGGTTCGCTACCTTAGGGGTCGGCCCTGCTAATGACTCGGAGTGGACCGCTCATGCGGGGGGATACCATGTTGTTGTGGAGGAGCCAGCCCGACTTCTGAGATCCAAGGTTTGCTCGGGCGAGGACAAGGGGTATCCCAGACCACCTCCTAGGGAAAGGACATTCGCCTATTCATAAAAGGTCTTTAAGACTCTTGACGCCTCGCGTTAAGGGAAGCTTTCATAGCATACCCCTCTAGTGACCGTTTTAGGGGTCACTCGTGCATGGAGAATTGAGCCACAAGAAGCTCGGTTCATGGTTACTAGTTGGAACAGAGCGCGGCTAGGCACTCTTGTCGTGGTTGGACTCGCCACAAGAAACGAGGACCAATAGGGTCGATATGGCGAGCGAGGTTTGGATAGCTAAGAGTCGGGAACGACCTTTCCCAACAGGGTTAATGAGGGTCAGGAGGACAAGGCAACCAACAAAATTTGAAGGCGGACCCTCGTCATTAACGATGCATCCGGTGTTCAATTGTACAAGTCGGTCGCTGACTTGTATAGTGGTAGCCGGATTACTTGCAGACGACATTCACACCAAAGTTAGAGTGAAAGTATAGTCATCACTAGAGCGATAGCATCTTAACTTTGCTTAGAAGTTGGGATGTCAGCATTTTTTTGCTAGCAGTCAGTATGGGGTGGAATGAAAGAAGTTGGCAACATATCTCATCAAGTCGAAAAGTTCCGTCAGCCCAGCCATTTAGCAAGCAGAGTGAAGATATTTTGGTCAGACGTCATTTGAGCGTCGCTATGCATGTAAATCATGTTTTTATCATTTTGCTGATAAGTGTTATTTGAAGTCGAGTCAACTCATGTTGGCTCGTCGTTGAATGACAAGCCAAATCAACTTTTATCGATTTGATCTGAACGAGTGGTAGACATGACTGCAATATGTACGTATTGATTTCAGAAAATAAGTCAACTTACGTTGACCTGAGTTTTCTTTTTTAAAGCATTTTGTTTGATTAACTTTTGATTGTCTTTGAAAGAAGGGACTAGGATTGCTCGAAGTTTCCCTTACGCTCGGAATATCACATCTTAGTCGACCGACGTCGATTCGATTCACGGGAGATCAGCGCCCTAGGGACGAACGACGCTCGGGTCCACTTTGGCGTTCAACCTCACGTACCTATGCTACAGCGAACGAGCAAACGCCCTCGGTCGGCCTACCTCTGCAATCGCATTATAAAAGCCTTCACATGTGGGCCGGTAGCTCGGCGGGGATACGCCCCTAAGGGTGGTGACAGCCCCTTAGGGAAGGTAAGTTATGCCCCACGAGAACCTATCCTGTCGTAGGGGATCGCGGGATGTACAGTTGGCGCACTCGGCCGGAGCGGCGAAGGGTCGACACGGGTTACCGTGTCGTCCCCGAGTTGTCTCTAAAAAGTTGAAAGCCTAAGTTTCTCTTACGTGACGTGGCCGGGAGGGCCCTCGCTCGCACAGGGGCCGATACGCTCGACAGGGGGGGGAAATCCTTTTCGAATTTTTGAATGTGCGCAGAGCCATGAGCGTTCTCATAATTTCGTTTTTGCACTTAGGATTTTGATTAAGGGGAATTTGGGCGCACTGGAATTTTTCTGCGCAATGACTTCTGCTTGCGCGTGCATTTCTGCGGCTGGCTCTGCGTTCTTGGCCGCCCGCACCTTAATCCTTGTTGTAACTGTAATCTCTTCTTGGTAGGCGTGGACATAATTGTAATATTCCTTCCTTGACTCCTTCGTGCCTTTGCATGCGTTCCTTTTTCTGTCTCATTGTCTAGAACGATGCATGACTGGATCGATGTGTGGAGAGTGGCTACGCCCCCCATGTCGCGGCTTGGTCATGCAGTCGTAGACACGTCCTTCCTTCCTTCTCCCTCCACCTTGACACAATCAGGGTTATCGCGCGCAGATGCAAAGGCTATAAATCCCGCAAGCGCGATTAACTTGCTCTCTAATCAGACTTGAGATTAGCGAGGTCGAGAGGATCGACTAACGGGAAGGAGCAGAAAGGTGAGTGAGGAGTTGGGCGATCCGACGGGCTGGCGCTGAGTATGCGGGGTTGACGTGTAGCTGCGAAGGATTGTGGCACATGGGCAAAGCTGGCTTGCATCCTCGGGCTAAGCGGGGTGACAACTTTGGGTTGATAGTAGGTGCGAGGCGACGGACTGCTCGCATCGGAAGAGAGGGTGAGAAAGAGAGAGAGAGAAAAGGGTTGGCGGTGTGGTGCATTCTTCTTCAACCCTCTGTATAATTTTGATTTTCAGTTATGATCGATCTTTGCACACGACTATATTTCGGATTTGTTGTTTATTGAGTATGGATGCATGAGTCCGTCTTTTCTCCCTCATTTCTTCGCTCCCCTTGGTGTGTTTCGATCTATATGATGCTATTTTTGAAATGCTCGTTGATCAGGAGCAGATTTTTGGAACCCTCGGGCGCTCTTTATGGAGAAGTAACGATCCAGGGTACTAAATCTACTTTCCTTTCTCTTTCTACTATCACTGGGGGAATTGCAGGTGAATATCTGATTAAAGGGGATATCATGAAATGCATAAAGGAGCACCTCCCCCTTGGCGGAGTGGCCACCCTCACTATTGATAAAACTGCAGGCAGATTGGCAGAAAGGGATGTCTATATAAAAAATGAGACTGCCAAACAGGCAAGCTTACGATGGTTTAGTAATGACAGTTTAAAATAATTGCAAATGCTGAAACTCAAAGCAAGCAAGTTTTGATCTGAGGGAGAAGTAGGGGTCATTCTTCTTCGACTCCTATTCCATGGCACTCTAGAGGCCAGTGGAATCTTGAACATTGGGAAGTGGGTAGATCTGTGAAGAAACACTTCTAGACGGGGAAACGGTTGTGATCTCTGTGACTTTTTTTATTTTAAAGATGGAAGAAATAAAGAAGATAGACTCGCTGTATAATAAGGACAAGGACTGGAAGCTAGCAAGGAGAAGGGCAGACCTAGACCTACGATCTCTTAATGTAAACGGTTTAGCGTCAGTCAACCCCAATAAGAAACAAGCTATATATGACTAACTGAAGGGTTATAGATGGAAGACAATGACCGGATGTGGTCTGCATTCAAGAAACCCACCTAATGGATACAGAAGCCCACAACCATCGCCACAAAGACATTTGGCCGCACCAATCCTATAGAGCTCACGCCCCTAAGGCAGGGAGTGCTGATGTAGCAATTTGGGTTTCACCATTATCTAGAGTTGAAGTCCTTAATTGGGAGGTAGATGAAGTAGAAGGAAGATGGGTATATATTTTAGCAATGTTAGAGATTGAATTCGTTAGCATCTTATGTGTGTATGGACCAAATGAAGTTAAGGAACGAAAGACTTTCTTTGAGAATATTTTCCCACACCTCCCAGTTGGAATTCCAGTAATTATAGCAGGGGACTTCAATGCAGCACCAGATCGGAATCTGGATAGATGGAAGATTCTTTCCCCATGCCCAGCTTATGCGAAAAATGATGAACTAATAATAGATAACCTATATTGATCCCTAAATCAGTTTGTTTCTTACAGAAGACTCCATCCTACCAGCAAAATATTTACCTGCTTCAGGAAGGGTCATTCAGGTCAAAGCACAAAATTTCGAATAGATCTAATCCTCGTGGCTGAGGAGTTAGAAGGAGTCTTACAAGTGGCAGAGATCTTCCCCAAGAGTCATTTCCCTGGTCTAGATCATGCGATGTGTGTAGCCATTTTTTCATTTAGAAAGAAACCGGACCAAGGAAAAGGATACTACAAATTGAACGCCTCCCATCTCAAAATGGAATGCTTCACCAGCTATCTTCGTGATGTATGGAAATTTTGGAAAGAAGAGAAAGATATCATAAACAATGACATAATATGGTTCAACAACGGTCTAGCATTTATAGGCCGTAAATGCAATGAATATTCAGAAATATTGTTATCACAAAGACACTCAAAGGAAACTCAACTCCAAAAGCGAATTCAAGAGATTCAACATCAAGAGACGAAATCACAAGATGGAGAGATCCTAGAACCTTTAGCAAACGAACTACTAGACCTTGAAAAGAAACTACTAACACAGATGAAATACAGATGGCAAGGGATGAGAATCAGGGAAAAACTTAGGTGTTACAAGATAAAAGGATCCATGGATGCGCGATTCTTTGCAATAGTCAAGGCAAGAACAGGAAAAACTGTTATTGAGGCATTGGCTGATCACAGAGACAAGGAAGCTCCATGGGTCACCTCGACTGCGGCATGCACTAAACTGGCAATCTACAAAGATCTCTTCTCTTCAGAAAACAGTGACATCCCAATAAACCAAAGAATCCAAGAAATAGACGAATTTTTAATTTCACTCAACAAAAAGTTGTCTGAGGAGCAAAAGGTAATGATGGATAAACCCCTCACGAAAGATGAGATATGGACAACACAAATGCTTATGAAATAAGAAAAAAAAACAGGAATAGATGGACTACCTAAAGAATTCTGGGAATCCCTCTGGGATTCTCTCTCACAAGACCTCATGGATTATCTCAATGCAGTCTGGACCTCATGAGAAATGGGCGAGATTGTGGGTCAAAGAGTATTAACGCTTTTATACAAAAAAGGAGAAAAAACGAATATAAGGAATTATCATCCTATCACGCTTCTCAAAGTAGTTTATAAACTGATAGCTAAGGCATTAGCTGTCCGCCTCACTAAAGTTATTGCAGACATCATCCATCCTGACCAGTCCGGCTTTATCACTGGAAGGAACATACAGGACAACGTTCTTCTAATCAATGAGCTAATAAGGATTACTCGTCAATCTAAGTTGAATGCAGGGTTCATCTTTATTGACTTTGAAAAAGCGTACGATCATGTGGATTGGTTCTTTCTGGATAAGTGCTTAGAAAAATTTCACTTTGGTCATAGTTTCAGGAGATGGATCCAGATACTACGTCACAATGCAACCACTCGTGTAATGGTTAATGGAAACTTGACACCCCCATCCCCTTACATCGATCAGTAAGGCAAGGGGATCCAATTGCTCCCTTTTTATTTGTGATGATCATGGAGGCATTAGCAACAAACTTGAGACAACATAAGGACATCAAACGTTTCCAAATTACCTTCATTTCTAAGGAAGCCATCCCGGTCTGTTCTCTGTTTGCAGATGACCTATCTCTCATGTTAGAAGCGTCTCAAGAGAACCTAGTGGAAATCCAAAGAATGATGGGCAGATTTTGCCGTCTATCAGATATGAAAGTTAACTGGGGTAGTAAAACATTAAGGTAGTGGATCCATCATCAAGGCGCTAGACCCCCTGAACAACCACGAGTCAAATGGTTGGCTACAGACTCTCCTATTAGGGTATTGAGGATATCTCTCTCTGCAGATGACAAACCAAAGCCAGCCAGCACTTACCAAGTTGGAACTGTGGAAAAATAAGCACTGGCACGCTTCACTAATGGGTCGTGCTTTAGCCATTAACAATGTTGTTTTTGCTTCCATATGGTATAAATCAGCAATTTGGGCAATGGACAAGGCGACTCTCAAGATATTCCAACAACAGCTATCAACTTTCCTATGGAGGGGTAATCACGAGTTAAAAAACGTAATTAGTAGAGTAGCATGGCAATCAGTTATCTAGCCCAAGGTCAAGGGAGGATTGAGAATCATCGACCCAGCTACTCAAGCAATGACTTTATCTATCCAATGGATTACATGGTTGTTTTTCAATCCTTAAATTCCCTGGTCATCTTTGGCATGAGAACAAATCAAACGATTAGCCCCCTCTACACCTGAGGGCATTGACCCATTGATGTGGTTAGAGAACCGCTCCTGGCCTTTGCCTAGAGGATCCCCCAAAACTACCTCCGATCAAATGACCTCAGACAGACAAGCTGCAAGAAATGATCTATGAAATTATCCTTTTTGGATAACACTTCTCCAGACATGGAGGAGACTTCCACTGCCTGACAAACTCTCCCCTGAAAGATGGGAAGAGGTGTGCCAGCAACCCCTCTTTGATAACAGATGGATTAGGGATGCTCAAGGGTGCGTACTTCACTGTATGGATTCGCCATGGAAGAGTTGGGTTAGAAAAGGGATCATAAGGATTAAAGATATATGGGATACTGAATCAAATGATTGGATTGAACCATGCATCTTGCAAGAGCACCTCCGCTACTGTCACCACTCAAAACAGACTCTCGAAAAAATCATTGATTTAATCCCACTGGAATGGTCAAAATACTTAGAAGAGGACCCAAATTAGAGATAAACGACTGGGTAGCAATCAGAAATCAGCCCCAAGTGGTTGGGTCTATCATGGACAAATTCACGAATGGGGACATCCACTTGGAACTCTATGATCTGACACAAGATAACTATATCTGCCTGAAAAAACAAGATCAGGTCAAGTGGATCCAAGAATGTCAAATCTTCAGAATCAGAGTATTAAAGATAAAGGATCAACGAAGGGCTTTCAAACCTGATACTCTCATCCCTCAATTGGCACTAGATCCTGCTAATTAGATTTGAGACTCACCAATAAAGAGCAAAAGATCTACGAAAGGTAATACAACATACCAAAGAGATCTCCAAAGTTTAACAGTGAAATCCACTTACCGAATGTTGAGAACAAGAATTAACCTAAAAGATAGAGTATCTGCCAAGTGGATGAAACACCTCAGTCTCAGCAGAAAAGAGATCAGACCGATAAAATGGTTCCGGTTAACAAAGTCCAAACCAGCAAAGGTAACGTCACTTCAATGGCAAATTGAACATAGGTGCCTCCCCACTAATGATTGGCTGATAGATAGATCCTCTTTAGAACAAAGAGGTATTGCCACACGCTGGTGTAGATTCTGTAAATCTGCCTTCCCTAGTAGATTAATCCCGGAAACCATAGAACACGTATTCATGCAATGCCCTGGTGCATTGTGGCTTTGGAGATGGTGGGACCGAATATGGAGTCAGCTACATCCACCCACCCCGTGACCTTGTTGCTGGAAATCCATTTTCCTGGAATCATGGACCCAAGAGCCTAAAGAAGATTTTACTAAGAACCTCTTCACTATTGGGAGGAGGGCGGTTATGTGTGCCATATGGCTAAGAAGATGCACCTATGAGATGGAGGGGGCCAGGTTAGATGGCCCAGAATTCACTGAAATAATAAAACAACAAATTCAAACAGAAATATTATCAATATGGGAACATACAAAAAAAAAGATTCAACACTTATCTTCTAAATCAGAGATTCTTCAAGACATCAAACAATTCAGTCTCAGCTGGCTTGGAGGAAACTAGGGAAGGAAGATGGGTGAAATTAAGTGGGAGGAGGACAAGGGTAAAAAAAATGGAAAAATAAACAAGGATTATAGGTTGATTTTCGCTGATTGGTCAGTGGTTGACCCATCTATTCCCCTGCGTTCTGCTGCAGACTTTCCAGACTCTTTTCCCCCACCTCCAATGGCCATGGTCCCGATATCCTGGCTTGGGTATGATTAATCTGCATAAGATGCTGAGTAGTAGGGGAAGATCAGAGCTAGCTATCGAAATTTCTTCCTGGCGCCCGGGAACGGGTGAAGAGGCTGCTGCCCCACATCATTGCAGTTGCTGTTTCTATTTCTCAGGATGAGTCTGCCCTCAAGTATGCCTGTTCAGTCAATCCCCTGGTTACTGGTTACCCAGGGTAATCAATGCTGGCAGGAAACAACCCTCTCGTTCGCTGCAGCCCAAAATTCAACAAACCAGTCATGCATTGTTCTGTATTTGGGACGCTGGACCCGTTTTCCAGCAGGTGATGCTCCCCACCAATAGATGGAGCCACTCCCCGGGTGCTAGTGGTGACTGCCCTTATCAGCACCACTATCACTGACAGGGACGTTGTTTTCAAGATTAAAAAAAAAAAAAAAAAAAAGATTTTTGGAATTGGGCCGAGTAAGACCCGCAGGCGTGGTCTGGTTAGATCTGTCGATGCATATATGAATGAACTTTTTGTAATAGTTGTATGGGCATGGAATCCGCCATCTCATCTTGCTCGCAGAGGTTGATCGATCAAGGAAGGGGGGGGGGGGGGTAGCCTTCATCGCCAGCATGCACCACCAGTCGGAATGGCTTATGCGTGCACACACATACGAGCGATTAATGCAATCGTCCCCCATGCGCGTGTCCGCACAAGTCATTCCGGCCTGGTAACACGTGGGTACTGCTCGAACGCCCAAATCTGTTGGCAGGCGGTAGGAACTGCGGGTCGGAAAATTGTGGCTCTCGAAGATAGAATTTAGGATTTAGAGACATTGCGGGATCACTCCTGTGCACACGCTGTCGGAGGGCGCGGTATCCTGACCCTCCTCTGTGTACCAAGTTCCTGCTTGGTACTAGTCCTCGCTCTGATGCTCTGGCCTATAGACGTATCTTGGACCCCTGCTGTTCCTCGTACCCAGGCTGTGCCTCGGCGTGGACCAGTCCCGATAACGTTACCCTCAACAAAAGGGGTGCGCCACAGGACTTCCATTGGTCCACGCAGGCTCGGCCCCCTGCTGTACAGCAGAGCACAACTGGCCTGTGACCGTGGTAGCCGTCGGGTTCGCCCTGGGACGCGGAGGTGAGAAGACCGGTGCTGTCTTTTCTGCTGCGCGCCGATTACGCCCTAGGCAAGTTATGGGTCAGGTGCATGACACTGACAGCAGTCAAGAAGGTAGAGAACTAAACAAAAAGCAACAAGAAAAGAAAAATAGAAAATCAGACGTCTGATTAATGTGGTTGGACTACTAGCTTTAGTTCAGGGAAAATCCGATGGCCTCCGAACCCCAGTTATTGTTCCGTCTAACTTCTTTTGTTATTTTTTTTATTATTTATTGTTATCATTATCCTTTTTTTTCCGCCTTCTTTGACTGGCCTGTCGTTTCGTGGGGAGGCCGACAGGACTGGGCTTCGAACTCGAGCGGTGGTATTGCAGTTTAGACGGGCCCAACCCTTCAAATATCACCTGTACCGGGTTTGCGCGTCTAAGTTCCGCTCAGTAGGACCCCAACAGCTGTAGGGGAAGTGTGAAAAGAAAGGAAGAGAGGTAAGGATGAAAATCGGGTTTGGGCTTGTGCGTGGACTTGCATCGCTATTTAGGTGAAGCTGTGGCGCGAAGGAAATTTGAAGCGCCACCTTTTCTTTCCTCTTTTATTATTATTATTATTATTATTATTATTATTATTATTATTATTATTATTATTATTATTATTGTTATTAATTAGTTCCTCCATTTCCAATTTTCCGCCCGTCGATCTGTCACTCGATAGGGAAGGCCGCCTATTCAGGTTTCGGACTGTAACTGTCGTCTCATGGTCCGGGTCTTATCGATCCCTCGTAAATTGCCTGTACCAGACCTGTCTGTCCGAGCCACGCGGACCCCGGTGGCCAGGTTAAGAGGCAGATACAGTGAGGACTAAAAAGAAAAAAAATACATATAGGAAAAGAAAGGGTAGGAATCTCAGACGCGTGTGTAAACGCGGGGCACGATTCAGGCAAGGTTGCTGCACAGGGAGATTCTGGGGCGCAACCCTTTATTTCCCTTTCCTCTTCCAGCGATTATTATCATTATTTTATTACTATTGTCTTTATTACTATTTTTGTTATTATTGCTTAGATTTTTTATTTTCGAATTTGGCCTGTTGGCCTGTCCTTTCGTGGGAAGCCAACGGTTCGATTTACGAGCCAGCGGCCCATGGCCAAAGTAGGCCTGCCTTGCATATAATCAGCGGGTGAGCTCCGAACTGACGCCGTGTGGTTAGGCTCCAAAAGAAGGGGAGGGCGACCCGCGGCCGCATTGGTAGGAGGCCTATCACCCCTCAGAAGGGTCATAAGCCCCCTCCTTGCCATCGGACACGGGTACCTGACAGAGGTAGGCTAATGATACGATTTGAAGAGGGTTGGAGATCCGCCGGTATCCCGTTATGGGACCACTGCACATTGGCACTAACGGCAAACGCAGGGTCTCCATTATCTTTATAAGCGAAAGCAGATCCTCGTTTTTCTTTACAGGGGCACAGAGAAGTGCGTTTGCTGTTTTGGTCGGTAAGATCTATTGATGGAACAGGCCATCCGTTCTCGGTCGCCTGGTTTGGCCAGTGTTCTCGCGTGCTGGAGAGCAGGGTGGCGAGGTGAGAGATCGGTCGGCCTATCGTGCATGTGCGCGTCGAGTATCGACACTGACTATTCCTAGTAGGGAGTAGCTGTGGGGTAACCAATGGCACTACACGGCTATAGGCCTGGGTGTTGGCGGCACACAGTGCGCTGGGTTCCAGTGTCGGGTGAAGGCCCTCTGATTACGACGGCCCTGAACTATGATGGGGGAGAAGTAGTCCGACTGAAGGTCTGCATAGAAGGGGGGAGAGAGGAGGAGATGCGAGGTGATCAAAGGCTACAGGCTGCCATTTCCGAAGCGCGCGACAGGGCGGAGCGGAGGTGCAGACGGGACGAGGTGACCGTGGGCTTGAGGGTGACGGTCATCTATCACGAGACCGAGTCATCAACTGGGACCGAGACAAGGGAGGAACAACATAACGAGAGAGACTCAGGTGGGGAAAGCGAAATGAGCGAGGCGGACCGAGAGACGGATCTCAGGTCCTGGAACAGCCCCGAGGAGATCCAAAAGCACCACCGAGTCGCGGAGCCGGTGGAAAAGGGACCTGAGGCCAGCTCGCGACAGCCGACTCCCAGAGGTCGCGGGACCAGAGGAAAACAGAGTAAAGGTAAGAAACGGGTATGAGACATGACATGCGATATGTTGGGGTCGCGAACAGAGGTCAACGAAGAGAGGAACGGGAACTCGCAGAGTGCGATTGACGTCAACCACTGTTCGCAAGCTCACGTGATTGGTTAGCATCTGCAGCAATGATGGGGGGGATAATGAAGTACCTGTCTGAATAGAGTGAGTGGTGTCCAGAGAGAGAGGGAGAGAGAGCAAGAAGAGGTCAACGAAGAAGAGGAGGGTGTGCGAACGAAAACGACACGAGCTCGTGGAAGAGCAGCTGACGTCAATCTTTTTCGTACAAGCTTGCGCGATGTCTCGTTAGACCGCGCAAAACCAAGGGGAGAATAAGACGCGGCAGTCAAGGGAGCTTGAGGGGGAGTTACAACGGAAGTCTACTAGGCAGGGGAGCGTAGACGACGTGCATGCCAACTTGCTGGCTATTGGAAGGGGAGAGGGAATTAGCATATGACACCTGATTCGCCGTTGGACTTCACTCAACTGCAAGAAAAGAGCGCCACCTTCTCCTTCCTCCCCGCGGACACCGACTTATGCCTACTGGAGGTGGTGGGGCGGAGGCTAATCGCATGCGGTTTACCTGAGTCAAAGGCTAGTAAAAGAGATGGGGTTCAAAAGGGAGGAGTAAAAAGGAAAAAGGGGCAGGAGGAATGGCCCGCGTCACTGTACGATAAGAGTCCGCAAAGGTATTACTGCCAAGTACTAGAGTTTCCGCCTGAACGAGAGGACCTCTTGCCATCGACACCGCTACCTGTTCTGAAGGGGCCAGTGTTTCTTGAAATAGGGAGTCATGAGATGCGATATACGCTGACAGCTCCGAGTTTGAGTGATGAGATCGACATTCTCTTGGGGCTTGACTGGCAGCTTTGGGAAGATCTTTCACTTTGTCCCTCTGGAGTAGGATCAGACAAGGATAGTGAGCGTAGAAACGAGTAACGCGATTGAAAGTGCACAATCGTTGACGTCACCCCTTTCTCCTCTCCCCCTCTTTTCTGCCTTCGGTTTGCGATTGGGGTGGGTACGAAGGATTAGTACGTGACACTAGTCTTGTCACTTGGTTGGAAGCTAGTCGATGGGGAGTGGTGCAAGTAGCTATTTGATCCTCTTGCTACGCACTGGGCACAATCCCTTCCCGTCCGGGACTTGGGCCTGCAGTCTTCTCATTTGTGCGTAAGCAGCAATTACCTGTTAATTGGTACGTGATCGGTGAGAGCCTCACCCTCCTGTGTAAGCAAAAAAAAAGAGGGGGGGGGTCTTTGCGCATCTATTATGATCGATGTGTGCATGACCTGATTGGCCACGAGCTAGCTGTGGAGGGGGCCTCGAGGAAATAAACAAGAAAGAGGACTTGACCAGGGGCGCGTGACCGTGTTTAATCGAGTAAGTAGGATATGTCTGAGAGATCCAAGTGTATAATCGTGTCGTCCGCACCAGATGAGTTTGAGTAAGTGGCAGTCCGTAACTGAGCCAGACGCTTGATGAGACCGATGAGCGGGAGGGGTCTCATTTCTGGAGAGCGGTTCCACTTACCTGTTGCTGCAGCAACTCCGACGATGACCTGTCTTGCAATCTCCATCTGACTCACGACTTGTAAAGGGCATTGCTACCGAGGGTCAATGATGCGCCTCTTCATGGCTGTCTTGGCCAAGCTTTCAGATAAGAAGCAGACTGTTGCAAAGTAACCCCTTCCCCTTTCATTAATCTTAGCTTCTTTCTTAGTTCAAATTAGTCAGTGTGACTAATCCCTGTTATTCAAGCACACTGCGTCGTAACAAAGGATAAGCAGCAAACAGTGTAAATTGGTGGACAGGAGAGTAGTCCTAACTCATAATAATGACTCAAACTTGCGGGTCTCGGGAGGAGTCTAACGTGCAGGTTACCAATCTGAGTGATTAGTGAGGTTGAAAAAAATCGAATATTTTGAGGTTGGCGTGACTTTACACGTGTCTATTGGGTACATTTTTTTTTTTTTTTTCTCTTGTGCTTTGAGTGGTTTATCAGACCACAGGGCAACGTCAAAGAGGCATTTAGCCTTCTTCTTGAGTGTCATGTGCCACGTTATCGCACCTGTGCGACTGTACCCGTGTGGTTGCATTGACTGTACCCGTGTGGTTGCATTGACTATTCCAAGTGACTGCATCGCACAACTGCATCGTTTGATCGCATCATGTGATCGCATAGAATAACTGCATTACTTGATTGTACCTTGTGATTGCACTGAGTGACTGCAAGGATACATGAGAGAGTAGGCTCACATGTGCCTTCCCTTAATTGAATGGTAACTCTTAATGGTGTGAGTTCGTTCGTGCCTTGAGGTAAGCTGGATGCAAGACTACAATTTTGGAGACACATGTGTGTGTAGGTGAGTGCTCGGTTGGATGCACTTGTTGGTCTGGCGGTTACAAGCAGGTAACTGGTATAGTAATCTAGGCCTATTCCCTGCTAGCATGCCAAAAAGGGAATGTGGAGATGATCTCTATCGACTGGTGTTACGTGCCTTGACTTTTGATTAGATGGGGAAAAAAAAGGCATTTCTGAGAAAAGTTTTTTATGTTCTCGCTAAGCTTCTACTTGATGGTGACTGAGAGTCTAATTAGCAAAATTGGGGCAAAAATTAGCTCAAAAAAAAAGAAAGGGTTGTTTGTATCTCTCGTCACTACCAGCGTGGCCCTGACTATACTGTAAAAACGCGTTATGTACGCCTCACTTGCTTTCAACTGACTCTTAAAGTAATCAACAGTACCCTGAGCACTGGGGCTATTTTCTCAGAGACTTAGCTCCTACCTGTTCCACTGAACCTAGGTACAGACTAGTCTGGCACCAGGAATCTGAAGGTTTAAGTGAAAAGCCTAGTTCCTCTTTTTGGTTAGAGTGTAGAGTGGTATAGTGCTTATAATCTGCCCATGAAAGGACTTTACCGGGTGAGTTATATTGAGGCCTGAGAATTGAGCCCAGACACCCTGGTTGAGTATCACGCGACACGAGTGGCTGAGCCGGTCATACCCAGTCTCGTTTGAACCCACTGTGTTGAATGCATGAATCCACTCGTGAAGCCTGACGTTTTCCGTCACCAGGAGAAGTCCTTGACTAGACGGGTCTTACCTGAGTATCGAAACCTCTGGGCTTTGTATACGTATGGCAGTCATAGCATATAATTAGCAAGAGAATCTCCTATTCTGTTGTCCCCTTTAAACGGGAGTGCACGAAATCCAATTTCCCTCTAAAGTCTCCCCGGGAGCCGTGAGAACAGTAAGCTTTGTTACTGGCCATGTATGTTAAGCGCTTTAGTCACAAAAGGGAGATATTTCGCAGGCCCTATTGGTTGTCGACAAAGTGGAAGCGAACTCCTTGTTCTTGTTTTTGAGGGCTAATGCAATGAGCCCCAGCAGAGAGACTGAGAGTAACACGGTGAGAGTTACTTATTCACTACACTGAAGCAAAGCGGAAGTCTAGGAAGAGGGTTTTACCGGAGTTTCGCAATCCCAGATTGAAATGATGAGAAAACTTGCATTGGATTTGGAGAGGAGACAGAGCGTTATTGAGTATACTATCTATTTTTGTGGGCCGGACAGGAAAACTCACAGCACCTGCTCGTGGTTAGAGACAGTTGAGCGGGCAAGAACAAAGGTTGAACAGTAAAAAAAAAAAAAAAAAAAAAAGAGAAAGGGAGGAAAAACAAAAGGGGAGGAATTATCAGACTGCCTTCGAACAAGACACTCGGGCTGCCGAAATTCTGACTCAGAAAACATGACTCAGACCAGGTGCCCTGAATAGAATTAAGATTGGGACTCAGACTCGGCGTCCTGAACAGTATTCGAACCAAAACCCTGACTCGGTACTCAGGGCTGTGCTCAGAATCAATTCTCAATGTTTTGACGATACTCGAAACAGCACCAAGAACTGTGTTTCAAACTGCACGTGGAACTGTGTACAGGGCAGTACTCAGAACTGTACCTGGAACTGAACTCCGAGCGGTTCTTAGGGCGGTACTTGGGACCACATCCAGAGCAGCACTTCTGAGCGGCAATCCCAGCAGCAGTAGTCAACTGGCAACCAAACAGCGGGAAACTCAAAGGAGAAATGGGGGATGGTGATACAGTTAAAGTGGCCTGCTCGTTGCATCAAGTCTCAACAGGGGATTGGAGGGAGACGGCAACCGATGACTATAATTACCAGACTGCCGTCATGATGGAGCATGCGCTGACACTCGTGAGAAATCATACAAAAATTGAATATACCTACTATCTGTATGACAAGATTGGGAGACTGTGTGCAACCATTTCATCTGTGGTTTCTGTCGAGGAGGCACGGAGAACCATTTGTAGATACAGGTGAAACGAAACTGCACCGGGCAGGGAGTGAGTAAGATAAGATTGGATCAGGTTGGAAACTAGTAACTATCAGAAATACTGCAAGCCTTAAGACGAGAGGATAAATGGCAAGCAGTTATGACATAGTGATCACCAATAAATCGGCAATTCAGAAAATAATCAGTATTTGACTTGGCAACCAGTAATCTCAACAGTGGTCAGTTCTGCGGCAGCGATCTGTTCTCGGTAATCATTTTCCAGTAATCTGTTTTCGGTAATCATTTTTCAGCAATCTGTTTTCGGCAATCATTTTTCAGCAATCTGTTCTCGGTAATCCTTTTCCAGCAATCTGTTCTTGGTAGTCATTTCCCAGCAATCAATCTTCAGCATTCACTTTTCCAGCAAACAGTTCTCTACAATCAGTCTGGTAACCAGCTCTCCAGGACCATCTGATCAGCTTGTACTGGCAAGACCACTCATGAGCACAGTTCAGTTTGCGTCGCTCAGTGAGTCAGTGCTGACCAACCTCAATCGGATCTCATGCAAAGAGGCATTTCACTATCAATATGTTAGTGCCACTGGTTTTAGACAGGGAGATCTGACAATCTTAATTTTCCAGACCAGTTTTGTTGATGGCACTATCCACAATCTGAGGCCTTACCTTAAGAAGGGCAAGGAGGCTCATGAACTTTTCGATCCAGTCTGGGTCTCAGCCACGGAATATCTTGAGCAGAGAGAGAGGGAGCTCGATGAGAGTGGCACTACGTTGATCCGCAGCTTCGGGCCAATGCTTTATACAAACTATCCTAGGCCTTCAGTCCCTTCTCTTCTCACTGATGGCACGAGTTGGTTGGATGTGGTTGATCTGGCAAAAAGGTACATCTCCCCGGCAGTGATCGACGTTGAGGCACTGACCGAGACCACCGAGTATCCCTACCTCAGACGGGGAGTCTTCTCAGTGGACGGGCTGCCTACATTGTGGGAGGAGTTTTGCTCCATGGTTAACTACCGTGTCATGTGCCTCGGGTGGTCATGCTCAAAGCTCGCTGGCTACAGGTGGCATTTTGTCACGAAGCCTCAATCTCAGATTGTACGTGGGCGTGGGTCTCGACACCAGAGAGGAGCAGTGAAAAGAGATTGAGGGAGATGGACCAGAGGGATGAGTGAGGACTCTTGAGAGGTGCTGACCACGCTCGTTTATGTGTACTTTCTGAGATTATTATGAGTTATCATTCTTCCCTCACTCAATTGCCCCTGTCTTTGTTCGAGTCAGTCAGTCTTTTTTTTTTTTTTCTTGCATTATTCCTGCTTGATGATTGCCTTCGTGGATGTTTGTCACGGTTCTCAAAATCAGACTAATATAACTGATGCATGCATAGCACCACATAATTTTATGATCATTATTTGCATAATTCTCTGCTGTTCCGAATCAAAATAAAAGATTCATAAGACCGGGGACCGGCGAAGACCGCAATTGAATGGTCTTGCTCGAAGCCGGACGCACACAACAGAAGGGATTTGCATTAATTAATTTATTTTATTTATTGCAATCAAATACAAAATCCTGCGTGACAGCCTGTTCGCTTTCCGGCCGCCCAAAGTGGCCCGACTGGAAAAAATGCAACAGCGCGCATACTAGCGACTGTCGAATAAGATAGCCATCACGGATGCGCGTGTCGGCAGGAGTCCCCTCCGACCAAACCATTGTCGGGTCATATGGCCGGCAAACGCAGAAGGTAGAATGAACGTCCAGGTCCCTTTTCAAGTCACTGAGCGAGAGGCTTTGAGAGATCCCGGGTTCGAGGAGTATTGGCTTAAACATGTGAAGAATGCGGCCCGTGCAACCTGAATTCAAAGTGATTGGCCCGCAACCCCACGCTCGAACTGCCACAGGACATCGCTTCGCAGCCTAAGGCTGTGGCCGGCGGGGTCGGATTCTGAGAACTACGACGCCCGCAAGCGACGCGTGCTCGAACAAAGAGACAACCACCATGTCCCGTCCGAACATCGGTTCAGGACCAGGCCCCAAAGGCACGGCTGACGGTTCTAAAAAAAAACGAGGACTTGAACCCGCCTCTTCGCCGAATCATTTGCACTTTTATCCTTAACTCTTGACACCGGAGATTTCAGTTCTGGCCTGGGACTCCACCACAATTTCCTAAAATCCTTGGCACACCCCTTTTTTTCGCACTTCCCGGCCCACTATCACTCCGGAACAGGAAGTCACGCTGGGCGTGAGGTTGGGCGTCACACCGTCTGTGTGCAGGTGTGCGCGCGCATGCGCGAGGCTACGCGCGCCTTAATCTCGACCGTTCCGTCTGCTCGCGGGTGTGTGCTTGCGTGCTTGCGACCACGCGCGCCTCGATCCCGACCGTTTTGTCTGCGCACGGGTGTGCACGCGTGTGTGCGTGAGTGTGTGAGGCTACGCGTGCCTCGATCCCGGTCGTTCCATCTGCGCGCGGGTGTGCACGCGCGTGCGCCTCGATCCCAACCGTTCCGTCTGTGCGCGTGTGTGCGCGAGTGCGCGTGGCTAAGCGCGCCTCGATCCCGACCGTTCCGTCTGCACACGGGTGTGCGCGCAAGTGCGCTTGGCTCTCCTGTTGGCCGGTGCGTTGCTCATCCTATCGATGGAACTCTCTCTCTCTCTCTCTCTCTCTCTCTCACACACACACACACACACACACACACACACACACACACACCCCTCACCAATAACGCCTCCTTTATCAATCAAGCATATTGCATTTGCAAGTGCAAACTTCTAAACCTCATCAATAACGCGTCCTTTATCAATCAAGCATATACAAACTACGGGCTGCGCACCCGTGCCCTCACGGTAAGTCAATGCTTAGAGGGGCTCATAGGTTAGACCTTGGTTAGCTGACCATTAGACACTGCCTATGAGTGCCCTCACTGCTCATGGGACTAGTTGAGAACTATGCGCCTAGCTCCCGAGGTTCCGGTATAACGAGCCTTGTACACCAGTGCCTCAACTGGGGCTGAATGGGGGAGCTCATTCAGCGTCAGTGCTCACGTCCCCTGTCTGGTCAGGTTGCTCCGGTAGAGAGTAGAAATGGAGTGGGGGTGCGCCAGGAGATATATCGAGAGGTGTGGTAGGATGGGAGTCTCG
>BFEA01000149.1:1797275-1833991 GCA_003427395.1 Chara braunii | reverse complement strand
CAATTAAAAAAAAAAAGAAAAAAAAAAGAGGTTGATTATTCTTCTCTAAAGGGGTTGTTCCTGGAGGTGGGGTTGGACCCAACCAAGATGGGGCTGGATAGGACAGAGACGGTTATTCTTCTCAAAAGGCGTTGTTGTAGGGTTGGACCCGAACAAGGAGGGGGGAAGTTATTCTTCTCAAAGTGGGTTGTTGTAGGGTTGGACTCAAAGAAGGAGGAGGGGTTATTCTTCTCAAAAGCGGTTGTTGTTTCTGGAGGTGGGGCTGGACCCAAGAAGGTGGGGTTGGAATGGACAGGGGGGGTTGAACGGCTGCTGGCAAGGGGAGGGAGGAAAGATAGGGACAAGGGTCTGCCAGTGATGACTGATAAAAGTGGAAAGCGGAGGGGTTGATTCGGTGATCTGGCGTGATGGGTCCGCTGGCAGTCCAGTGGTGAAAAATGAGGGCCAGAGGCTCTGGTTGCAGAACAGACGGATGCGTCCGCCTATATTGGGGATGGATGGGAAAAGCAACGCCAGAGTAAAGGGGTACAGGAAAAAAGTCGTCGAAGATGGAAATAAATATGAATGAATTTTGAGGGGGGAAATAACAAGTGGAAGTTGGAAACATGAATGAATGAATTTTGAGGGGGAAAGAAAAAAGTGGCAGATTCAGGGGTTGTTGGGAGTGCAAGGGTGATAGCGGTCTGTTGAACACGAGAAGGGATAACGAGCTTTTACCTATTGGCTTCGCTGCACTACTCTCGACATGCACAAAAGACAAAAATCATGGCGATGTATCTTTTTTTTTTTAACAAAAACAATCCGAGCAGATTCTAGGAGTGCTGATAAGAGCAGACACATTTTTTTTTGGCTGCCACAGATTCTAAAGCAGCCGTCATATGAATCAGGCCGCAGTGCCTGGATCATATGACATTTGGCTGCCATTGGTTTGGGAAAAAAAAAAAAAAAAAAAAAAAAAAAAAGTGTCTGCTCTTATTTATTTATTTTTTTGGGAAAAAGCGAGAACTCCATTATAGACCATTCTTGAGGCCGGGAATCCTCACAAACAACCCGGAACGACTCAAACCAGACTGCTGGGAAAACTCAGCCAGTATTCAGTGAGCATTCAGCTCAACAACTCAGAAAACAAACAAACCAAAATCAAACATCCTCTACACAGGCACAACTTCATGATCCTTTTAACTTTCGTAGAGGATGTTCGTAATGGAGTTCTCGCTTTTTCCCAAAAAAATAAATAAATAAGAGCAGACACTTCTTCTTCTTCTTCTTCTTCTTTTTTTTTTTTTTTTTTTTTTTTTTTTTTTTTTTTTTTTTTTTTCAAACCAATGGCAACCAAATGTCATATGATCCAGGCACTGCGGCCTGATTCATATGACGGCTGCTTTAGAACTATAAAAGCCGTCCTTCGGGACATCCGTTAAAATTGGAACGATACAGAGAAGATTAGATCAGAACTATAAAAGCCGAAAAACGGGTCCCACATGTTCTACAGTAAGATTTACTCTTGTTTTGCACATTTCGAGAGTAGTGGAGCGAGGCCCTACGCTTGCCGGGTTCCCCTGTATAGGCTGAGGAGTAGTGCTAGGTAGGTAGTGAAAGGTGAAATTGTGAGAACAATATAGTTATTTTAAAAAATATAGTTATTTAAAAAAACAGATAAGAACGAGAAAAAAAAAAAGAAAAAGAAAAAGAAAAGGGGTGAGCTGACTGGATGTGAGAGGTGCAAGGAAGAAAGAGTCATAGGAGGGGGTGGGGGGGGGAAAGGCGTGAAGCGTGCGGGAAGCGGGGGGCGAAGGGAGGTGCTGGTGGTAGTGAGGGATTTGTTTTTCACCCCCCTTATGTCAGGATGGTGTAGTTTACGCGCCTGCGGCCTTCCTTGGATGTGGTAGCCATCCCTCACTGGGCAATATATATATTTTTTTGGGTGGGGGGCGGGGCGCGAGGGAAGTGAGGGAACTGAATTATGGAATGAGCAGAGGAAGGCAAGACAAGGAGAGAGAGGGAGCAGGTGAGAGTGATTATGTAAGTAGGTAACCCTCGACTGCAGGGTGCGGATGTGACAAGAGTATGACAGCACAGCAATGCAATCACGTGACTGGTCTGCTAATCAATCAATCAATAGAGGGGAGGAGGGGGTGCGCAGATATCCGAAAGCTTAAAGTTCGGACCTTGGGGGATTTTTTCGCATTTACATACTACTCTTTTTTTTACCCCCCTTTGAAAACTGCCCCTCGCCTGGTAGGAGGGGTGATCTGAGCTGCCCCTAGATACTACTACTGCATTGACTATTTCTGTTTTTATCTCCCCCCTCCCCCTCCCCCTCCCCCCGAAAAAAATAAGAAGAAAAACTCCCGTTTTTTATTATCATTACTAGTACTATTATACCATTGTTATTATATATAGTCAATACCATATATATATTGTTGTCCTCTTCTCTCTCTCTGCCTACGGTTTACCGGGCAGTTCTGTTTGTGACGATATATATATGATATATAATATATATACTCGTCAAACAGAGCTGCCCGGTAAACCGTAGCCAGAGAGGGATATATATATAGCAGCTCTGTTCGACGATATATATATATATATATTTGTCACAGCTTCTTCTCTCTCTCTGCCTACGGTTTACCGGGCAGTTCTGTTTGTGACGATATATATGAGTCGGTGAAACTCCGACGAAACAGTTTGTCACAGCCCCTCGTTTGTTGTCCTCTTCTCTCTCTCTGCCTACGGTTTACCGGGCAGTTCTATTTGTGTCGATATATATATATATATATATATATGGCTCGAAAATCTGATCCAACAGTAATCTCAGCACGGCCCACTGGAAGCTGGCTTGTGGCAGCCAAGCCTTTATAGCGACTTTGCTTTTTGATTCGTTGATTCTGTAATCTCAACACGGCCCACTGGAAAAATGTCTAGAAATTTGTAATTAGCGGATGAAAAACTCCGCATTTAGAACAAGAAAATTAAAAAAAACAAAAAAAAACCATAGTGAAGCAGAATTAACCTAGTGCTGGATTGTTCACCCACGCACAGGGAAAGGGAGTGGGGGCTGACGGAGGGCCGACACCATCATCGGTGTTCGGTGTTCGTTGCATAAAGATAAAAGTCTGATAAACATCGCAGTAAAGTGCTCGCCTCGCCTTCTTCTATCTCACCATCTCTCTCTCTCTCTCTCTCTCTCTCCACCTCTCTGTTACCCCGCCCGCGGTACACGCGTTTTCCCCCTTTTGCCCGGCCGTGCATACGTGCCAGCTGTCGCATTCCCATTTGCTTCCAAGCAGGCTGCCTGATGTTTCCGCCGTTCTCTCTATCCTCTCCTCCGTGGCGTGATTGATTGATTGCTTTCGCTTGATTGATTGATTGATTGATTGATTGATTGCTGTCGATTGATTGATTGATTGATCGATTGACTGACTGATTGATTGATTGTGTCGAAAGTTGAAACCGAGTTGGGAGAGTCATTGGGAGAGTTGTTACTCCAACGTGGTGGCCGTTGCGGTTTCTCTCTGCATCAAGCGCTTTTCACATTGTTTACGTGGTTACTCCTTGCGTCTCTCTCTGGAATCTTGTCAATTTGCTAACCTGCTACCAGGCAGCGGCAAGCAAGGGCGGCGGCGGGCCTGCTCACTTGGGACACCATCTATACAGACAAGACATACTTGCAACGCATTATTATATACGTCGGGTGAAAAACCGAACACATACCGTACCTTTCTAAAACGTCATCCCATTATTTTGCAGGTGGGAGACAACGCTGACATTTGTCTTTTTTTGTCAACAATAACAGTCTTATCATAGTAGTAGTGATAATTAACAATAGCATAGCGTTGACACAAAGCCAGGTTTTTGGTGCTCCCCCTAATTCCCCAAAATCCCTGACGGTAACCAGTTGGGGAGGAGCGCGAACAAACTGACTCCTGAAATTCGCCCCCTTCCCCCCTCCTCCCCCCCCCCCTCCCTTCTTTCCAGGGAGGAGGGGAGGAGATCTATACATCATAGGTGAGCCTAAGAATGGGTATAGGTTGAGTGTGCGGGGCGGGGGGGGTCTGAAAGTGGGTCCAGATACTCAGTATGTCCTACGCAACGAGTATTCTCATGCCAAGGGGCAAGCCTGGGTATAGATGACTTGTTGTTGTCTGTCAATCAAGTTCATGCCTTTGTCATTATTTACATTCGCGGAACGATGTAGTTAAGTGTTAATTTTCAGGGGAAAAAAAATTGAAAAACGTAATAAGGCTCGTTGGACGATGGACACGTGAGCACGTGGGTGTTCAGGTCTAATCTACACTAAGTTTCTTAGTTTGGGATGGAGGTCGTCTACCCCGGTAGCACGCAACGACAACGACTGGGAATTTTCGAAAGTTCGCGCAGTTGATCTTGATAGTGGTGTGGTTTCGGGTGTGGAGGGGTCTGATCCAACTAATTAATCTAAATGGAGGTCTAATCTAATCTAATCTAATCTAATCTAATCTAATCTAATCTAATCTAATCTAATTAAATGGAAGTCTAATCTAATCTATAACTGGATTGGAGTGTCTGTCGTCTGTCTATGCACGTGTCCTGACCACAGGTGATGGTGATGATGTGGTTTGGGTGCCGCGAGCACAGTTGATACTAGTATATGCTGACTACGTCGTGTGTGTCTGTCATCAGCTGAAGTGTCACCAGAGGTTAGTGGTGGGGTCAGTATCGTCCTCGAGTCGAAACTTCAGGGAAGTTTCCTGATTTTGTGTTGTCCTCTTCCTTGCCTCATGTAAATGATGTTTGCGCATCGGATATCCTCGATCTAATCAGTCTAATCAATCTAATCAATCTAATCAATCTAATGAATCTAATCAATTTAATCAAAAATACAATGAAGTTAGATACGTAATCAGTGAGAACTAGTAGATTCATCCCCTTGGCGCATGAGTGTTCCGCGTGTACTGTTGTCGGCCTGCATCCACGCCGTCGTCGGGACTGCGCAGGGGAATGACTGTCTGTCTCCATGCCCCCACCCTTCCTTCCCCCCCCCTTTGCGCAGACAGCGGGACCCTTTTTAAGAAGATTATTAAGAAGACGACGATTCAGTAGTTCCTTCTTCTCCTTGCTTGCTTCCTGGGTGGCTGCTATAACTAGTAGTGGGCGACCCGCGCACGTGGGGGATCTGCACTGGGAGGGAGAGAAGCAGGCGGGGGTGGCAAGAAGGAGGGGGAACTCAAAGTGCCGACAGAGGAGGGGACTCGGACCAGGGGTTAGGAGAGAGAGAGAGAGAGAGAGAGAGAGAGAGAGAGAGAGAGAGAGAGAGAGAGAGAGAGAGAGAGAGAGAGAGACCAACTTACCTGTGCCCGTTGGATTTCGGAACGGGCTGCAGCGTTTGAGTGCGTGCCCGAACTTGGCGCAAAAAGCGTCCGGGTACGGGCGCAGGGCAAAGAGGGGGAAAGAAGACCCTATTGAGCTTGACTCTAGTTCGACTCTGTGAAGTGAAGGGGCGGCCGCGGCCCCTGTACAAAAAAAAAAGAAAAGGGGAGAAGAAGAAGCAGCTGGAAAAAAAAAACGGCCGCGGATTTAACCGCGGCCTCAGTCCAGATGCAGGTCTAGAAGCATCTGAACTTTGATAAGACAGCAGACTGCTGGAGTCAACAGTCTGCTTAAAAAGGTTTTGTACATCGTTTGGTAAGCTGCGTCTGGCTACGGGTGAGGGCTAGATGCATTACCAAAGGTCTGAACTTAGTTTCCTTAGGGGAACATCAAAGTTCTCAGCCCTTGATCTCGTCTGAGATCAAGGGCTAGGCCTCACTCCGAGATTTGGCTGGGGGCAAAGCAGCTGCCCTCAGCCTCCAACTAGACTATAAAACAAGCCAGCAGCCAGCCAACCAACATTCATTTGTGGTGCGGCTGGCATTCCAACTTGAGTGAGTGCCGGCTGCTGGAGGGGAAACCGCTGGTGGAGTAGGAGGACCTGAGAGGAGCTGTTGTTGGCGAAGGAGGTCTGCAGGAAGGAGTGAGAGGTGGAGGTGGAGGCTTCCATGGCCACCACCTTGGTAGGCTGAGGAGTATAGGGGAGATGCTGCGCAACTTTTTTGGCGGTGACGCGGAAGCGCTGCCGAAATTTTACGGCGGCAATTGTTTTTTTAGCAGTGACGTGGAAGCGCTGTCGAAATTTTGCCGCGGCAGCTGTTTTTTTTCAGCAGTGATGCGAAAGCACCGCCGAACGTTTGCGGCGACAACTGCTTTTCTAAGCAGTGACGCGGAAACGTTACCGAAAATTTACGGCGACAACTGTTTTTTTAGCAGTGACGCGGAAGCGCTGCCGAAATTTTGCGGCGACAGCTGTTTTTTTTCAGCGGTGATGCGGAAGCGCTGCCGAAGGTTTGCGGCAGCAACTGTTTTTTTTAGCAGTGATGCGGAAGCGCTACCGAAATTTTGCGGCGGCAACTGATTTTTTGGCGGTGACTCGGGAGCGCTGCCAAGATTTTGCGGCAGCAGCGGTGTTTCTTTTAGCATTGGTGTGAAATGTTGTCCGGTCTCCGCGGCGGCGACGACAATTTTGAGGAGTGTCATTAAGAGGGGGTGTGCTTTGAGGAGGTGTTGGCGTTGTGCTGTCCGCATTTTGCGGCGGCGACACTTCGACAATCCTGAGACACTGAGGAAATTGTGTGTCAGTGGGCGATCCATTTGAGGGAGTGGTGTGGATCACTTTTCTGACAGCTTACTGAGGCGATCTTCTCATTTGGAGTGTGGTTTATACGACTTTCTTGAGTGGGCCGTTTGCTATCTTTGGTTCAACTTCACTCAAGGTCAGTTGAATGACTCGGATTTTCCTTCACACCTGTGTGAGCGCACACTTGCTTGACCCTGTTCTTTGAATGTTCACTGGAAAGGTAGAGGAAGTTGTGTTTCATTTGCACGTGTGAATGAAAGTCTGACATAAGTTGAGACTGCATTGTTTTCTTTTGAACTTGTTGTTTGATCTGATGTGCAGGTAAGTAGAAGGATGTTTGAAAAATTGAGATTTAATCATGTCAGCAAAAGTGAATGGAATGATGATTGTTTTCTATCTTTTGCTTGCATGTATGTTGAAAGGATGAGAAGACAACAGACAACGAGGAACGGAGCGATCACATAAAAGAGAAGAAGTGAATTGGACATAGATTTTCCCCGAGGTTACCCATTCTTTTCCGAATGACCCTCTTTGTCTATGCCCGCCCTTCTGAATGTTTTTTTTCTCTGTGATCTCCTACTTCGTCTAGGTTCGCCCTTGACGTTAGGCGATAAAGGGCTGACCGTCCGCTGTGGTAAGTGCATTTCCTTTCCCTAGGAGGCATCTGAGGCGGGGGKTCGTTGCCTTAGGGGCCGACCCTGTTAACGACTCGGAGTGGACCGCTTAGGCGGGGGGGTACCATGCTGTCGTGGTGGAGCCAGCCCGACTTCTGAGATCCGGGGTTCGCCCGGGCGAGGATGAGGGGTATCCCAGACCACCTCCTAGGGGATGGATGTGTGCTATTCACGGAGGGCGTTAAGTTCTTGACGGCTCACGTTAAGGAGAACCGTTGTAGTTTACCCTTCTAGTGGCCGTCTTAGGAGCCACAGACGAATGGGGAACTGGCGCCATAAGAAGCCCAGTTCGTGTGTTTACTAGCTATGGACGGAGTGTGAAAGAACTTGGCAACGCACCTCATCAAGTCGCAAAAGTTGTGACAGCCCAGACGAGTGATATGTATGAATGTGTCAATTTCAGAGAATAATTCAGCTTGCGTTGACACGAGTATTTCGTAACTTTTGATTGTCTTCGAAAGAAGGGACTAAGATCGATCGAGACTTTCTCACGCTTGGAATATCACGTTATCGTCGACCGACGTCGGTCCGATTTTTGGGCGATCAGTGCCCCAGGGACGGGCGACGTTCGGATCCACTTTGGCGTTCAACCATGCGTACCTATGCTACAGCGAACGAGCAAACGCCCTCGACCGACTTACCTCTGCAATTGCATTATAAAAGCTTTCATATGTGGGTCGGTAGCTCGGTAGGGATACGCCCCTAAGGGTGGTGACAGCCCCTTAGGGAAGGTAAGTTGTGCCCCGCAAGAACCTATCCTGTCGTAGGGGACCGCGGGATGTACAGCTGGCGCACTCGGCCGGAGCGGCGAAGGGCCGACGCGGGTTACCGTGTCGTCCCCGAGTTGTCTCTAAAAAGTTGAAAGCCTAAGTTTCTCCTGCGTGACGCGGCCGGGAGGATCCTCGCTCGCGCGGGGGCCGACTCGCTCGACACCGCAGTCGTTTGCCTGCTCAGTCTGGGGTTCTGGAAACCCGTCATTTGCCGTTGATCGAATTCTGCGCGCCAGAGTCTTCGCCTTTCCGCTGTTGGTGCCCGCTGGGTTTTGCGCGTTTTGATCTCTGCCTTTCCGAAGCTGGTGCCCGACATGACATGTGCTGCGTTTCCGTTTGTGCGTCAAGATCTCCGCCTTTTCAATGCTGTTGCGCGATGTGTTTTTCTCCTCATAATCAATGCCTTTCCGTTGCTGGTGCCCGACATGACATGTGCTACGCTTTCCACTCTCGTTCGATCTCCGACTTGGACATACTCTTTTGCGTGTATTGCGTCTTTGGCACGGATTGGGCTTGATGACATGATTGCTGCTCAGATTTCATGGTCGTGTGTTATCCTCTTTCGGATGTTTCCTGTTCCCCTCCGTTCCGTGTAGGGCTGTGTTTTTCGGTGTCATTTACAGGTTGTGTCTCTCGCTGTTGTGTAGGGATGGTTGTCTGCTCCCTTTCATTGACCTCTGATTTGCGCCTTTGACAGTGGTCCGCTGTTTTGTTGTCGCAGACATGTCTCGTACATGGCTTGTGGTGTGCATGATATGCCACGGCAGGCTTGCAGCACAACCTTGGAAAGCATGGACTGTGTGGCGTCTAATACAATGCTCAATGAGGATTTTCCTCCAACGCATCTGCCAATGTTTTCACAAGATGTTCAAAGTGGTCATGAACGTGTCGATAATGCTCCGGAATCTCCTGCTCATAAGAGGTCATGAAATATTGCGTGTGCGGACACTACATGTAAAAGTGCGTATCCCGTCCTTCGCTGCCTGGTTCGAACCTATAACGCAGAGCGTGCGAAAGGTCAGGAGGGTAAGGCCTCCTCTACTGACAACGACGCATCCAATGTAAATCAGTTGTATGGGTGCCGAGGAGTTTACTTCGAGATTCCGAGGACAAAGGTCTTCTGTTTGGTGAGAGTGATGAAAATGGTTCAGATTCAAGCGCTTCGGTGTCGTCTAGTGCTAGTAGTTCTCCAGATAAAACCGATCATCCTCAAACATACGCTGATCGGAACACTGACCACTGTTGTCGAAATGACGATGAGACTTGTGACGTGATCTATGATTTCCATGACATTTTTTCAAAATGTCTGTCCTCAGAAAAGAGTCCTTATACTTTTCGTGTTAGAGTGCCGCGGTAAAAGAAGATTCTGCAATCAATTCATAGAAAACTCACCAAAAAAGCACTGGCGAGTGTGCGTGGACAAGTTTGCTGTAAGCGAGAGTGTTGCGCTCAAATGACCCTGGACGACATCAAAGTTGTCCAGAGCGCATACTACTCTAAGAACCAGCAGAGCAGGGATGCATGGTGGGTTGAAACGTTGAAGAGGTTCACCTTCATAGAAGATGAGAAGGAGATTGTTCAACCTATTGTGGGGAGACGAAAGGTGTGCATTAGTGCTTGGTGTTTCACACTAGGTGTATGTAGGAATACATTTCTAAAAAAAAGGGTGACGTTGTCAAAAGGCTACATTATGCCGGAGCATGGCACTATTGGACTCAAATGCACATCAGCAACATATGCGACGATGTACAGGAAACTAAGCTCCTTCGTGCGAGACAACGGAGATTCCATGCCCAATGACATGAAGATCAAAGAGGGGGAATCGAGAGTGGTGTTGAGATTGTCTGCTTGCTATAACAAGGTTGATATTTATAAGTTGCCAAAGTCGCAATTCGACAACATGGGTGCTCCTTGTGCTTCTCTCCAAGTTTTCTACAACATGTGGAGAACGCAGTTCTGGCATGTGATATTTCATGACATTGATCAAAACTTTGCGAAATGCGAGAAATGTGTTGAATACAAAGAATCTATCAATTCCGCAAAGTTCGTATGTGTGCGTGAGTACTTTTTTTCGCTACGTGAGAAACACTTGGATTGCAGCTCCAACATAGTGTTGCGTATGAGGTGTGAAAGGATTAGTCGAAGAGACCAGGTTCCAACAGTTTATGCATCATTATTGACGGTATGGACCAAATCAAGATGAGTATTCCACACTTTGGCGGAGAAAACAAGTCGAAGGCATTTACGAATATTGCAATGACGAAAACAAATTTAACAGCTATTATCGCACACGGCCGTTCACCATCGGTGCATGTTCACACATGGTACCCTTGCTATCCACATGATTCGAATGCTGTAGTGTCATCTATTATGAAAGTTCTCCATGACATCCAGGCGACAAGCGACTTGCCTCCTAAACTGAGGATACAAGCCGACAACTATTGGAGAGAAAACAAAAACAGATACGTCCTGGCACTTGCTGCAGCTTTCGTAAAATTTGGCTGCTTCAAAGAAGTCGAATTCGGTTTTATGTTAGTGGGACACACACATACGGACGTTGATGCCACTTTCAGTCATTTCTCTCGCAAGCTGAAAATGCACGATGCTTATACCATGCTCGACCTCTTCAAGCTCGTTGCCAGTTCGAAAAAAGAACGTCTATCGTGCACATTCATGGATGAAATTGTTGATTGGGGAGCTGCTGTTAAGCCCTTCCTAGTCAAGAGACTGACCGGTCATACTCGTCCACCTGCATTTAGGTTTTATATGCAGGATGACAATCATGTGTTCCAGTGGAAAGAGTATTGCACTTCTCCTGAATGGTCTGCTCCAGTCTATTGCTTTAAACGAGATGGAAACAAAGCATATGCTGGACCCGAATGACCATTCGTGCCATCACCTGTTCCGCCGTCAGCTTCTCTGCATACGAAAGATAGGAATTCGGATTTCGAATAGGGAATTGAAGGTGTGAAGACGTTTGTTGGGTGGTTGGAGAACAAGCGGCACGAGTGGTTGGGAATGAAAGATGAGGTTAACTTCTCAAAGGAGAGTGCTCTTTCACACTGGAAAACTTTCCTCGAGACAGTCGAGGAGCATTACGGGTCTGGGTTTGCGAAAACTTTAGTCAAGGCTGACTTCTGACCCTCACAAGACAAAATTAAGAAGGATGATCCAGATGATATTGATATTGTCTTCCTTTTGAAGAGCAATGAGAATAAGGAGCCGTTGTTCGTTGGACCGGCCAATGAGCGTCCAAAGGCGGAGCTCAACCAGTTGTGGATGTCGTAAAAGATCAATTCGTTCTCTTGCGTCCTTCCCAAGATGATATCGATGAGGGAGTTCCCGTATGGATGGGTAGAGTCATATCCGATGTAGACAACGATATGAAGTCGCCAAATTTCAATCATATTCTTATTGAATATTGGGTGTCACAACCTATTGCAAAACGTCTTTCTGTGCAATATTTGAACACATGGAAGAAGACGTGGAAGAAAAACAACACAACATCACAACAATGGCAGCATGTAGACTGTGTTGTGGGGAGCTGGACATCAAAGACATTGCATTTGGAAAATGGAGTGCACATTCCAAAATCGACCAGAGAGAACGCCTTGGTATGCCTTTCACTTCCCTATGATGAAGATCAATAGGTTTTAAATAGGTTTTAAAGAAGAGCTAATCGTATTTCTTTACATGTATTAGTACGTTATTTAGTTGTCACTGAGCTTTCATTTATATATATTTAAACTATATTTTCATGTGTTGCAGAATGGTTCAACCATTTGTGATGACTGGATGGCCGCCAAATAACATGGTGTGGGGAATAAATATATGGCATGATATGAGTCCAGTTTTCTTCACATCTGAAGTGGTCTTTGATAGTGCAGTACTCAGTGTAAGAGGTGTGGATGCCGCGCCGGAAGACTGAGAACATTCTCCTCGAGAGTCACTGTATATTTGTGGTCGCAGGTGTTGTGGAACGAGAACATACCCGCGAGAAGTGCTCGCACCCTTTTCAGAATTGTATTATTCAACAGTCAAATTCTAGCACAACAATTTTAACGTGATGACCTTGTTTTGTGCAGCGGCAACTGTTCGAGGTCGATGCAAAGTATCTTTCCTTATTCATAATGACTATTCTGCAAGTGCAAGTGTTTCCAATGTAGACAACATCGATGAACGACGACGACAAGAATTCCGAAGGAGGATCATGGAGCAACCATCACTCAAAACACTCATGGATGGGCTTGTGGACACGACCATTAAATATTTGCGAAGTTTTCTGTTGCGCGAATATGAAGTAATAGAAAGTTATATAGAGTACAAGGACCCCACGTTTGACGGACAAACTGATACCATCATTGTAGAAGATTGAACAATTTATACAAGGACAGACTGAAATGTTGTCTTGATTATATTAGTTTATCCCCTAAGTCGATATAGTTACTAGGCTTGTTTTGCCTACTTTCGGAGTGTCATTTGTGCTTTGCATTTAATTTTTTTTCCTCTTACTCAGTCAATGGCATTGAGACATTATCTAAGTTCGAATAGCCCAGTCCTGCGTTAATATAGAGTTATTTGGTTATCTGAGTTCAGTGGGATTTGAACTAAGGTTTGTGTTTTGACAGTTTATTGGTGACACTGCTTTCAAATTGCTTTTAATTTTGGATTTTTGCACGTGTTTTCATTTAATTGTGTTATTGTAGTTAAGCATGATTTTCGTACGTGTTTTTTGAGTGTCCGCTGCGCTTTGCTGTCAATTATTAATAGTTCTTTAAATTTTCTTTTAAGGTCACATGCAAGGTCTTCCGATTCTTTCATGTAAGCATTTAAGTCCAAGGAACATCAGATTCCGAACTGATTGAAATATTGCCAAGTTGAACTTGATCCGACGCTCACGGCTTTTAACTTAGTCTAGCTTTTACACTTTGTATGAGTCTCACGTTTTGCAATATGTGTCAATCTTGTGTAAGCTTGGTATTATAATTAATATAATAAGTTAAATATGACTTCTTGCATTTTGCGATAGAATAGATGTATTCATGTTATGAAAGGTTGGGATAATATACAATAGTTGACTCATGAAGCAACTTTCTTTTGAAATAGAATCATGGATAGTTGACTAATGAAACTTGTATTGATGCGGATATACAATTTTCTTTTCAATACTTGATTGTACAATATTTGTCAATAAAATGCTAAAATCCTCTGCTCTTGTTGTTAAATTTACTTTTGTTCTGACAAATTTGTTAATTTCATTATGTTCACTTTTTACAAAACATTTCATTTTTAACGAAAGCACCGTTCCTAACAGACCCCCTGTGCTCCTACTGCACCTTGTGCCGTCTGTGTTGCTTTGACCCTAACAAACCCCTTGATGCTTTCTACTCCAATTGCATCGTCAACTATGCATGGCTTCGACCTGCAAAACCCTACCGTAACGTACGGCCTTGTGTCAAGGCAACCTCGCAACAAGCCTCGCTCACATCAGAAGCTAAAGAAATGACACACATTTGCCAATTTTTCCCTTATGAAGTAGCCCGCAAAACATGGAGTGCTGAACAAAAATTTGGATGGTTTCCACGGAAGACCGTGACATATCCCTCTTCTGGCACCCCCTAATAATTTACCCACATCCTCAAGACACCATGCCTACCGTCTTCCCCCCAACACAACGCACCCTGATAACGAATATATACAAGCTATGTTTCCGGCCCGGTGCGACGAAAATGAGGGTAACATGTTATTCATCAAAATAGTACATTATTTTCTAAATAGTACTTTTGTCGTTCGAGGAACTCGAAAGGTACACACGGCTGACGAAAGAAGATGCTCATTATACATTCATACACGACGATGAGAGTCCTTGTTCAACGGATAAATCCTCAACACATTTAGTTTGTTTCAAGACGAAAAGTTCAATTACTGAAGTCGGATACATCCTTACTAAATTGACACACATTCAAACAGTCAGTATGAACGTAGCATATCGAAGGTTTTGCCTTGTGACAGACACATATGAGTGACATGAAAAAGGTCTTCGTTGAGGCTTTAAAGGGTGCATGGGAGTGACAAGAATAACTCATTTTTGAAGTTTAACTGAATACAAGCAGGATGAGTAGGATACATATGAATCACATGAGTAGGATATATCCGAATCAAATATTTCATTATTCGGATGGAGAAAATCCGTTATGTTATCAACCGTGCGTCATTCATTAAATATCCTTCACTCAATCAAAAGGTTGAACTTATGATCATAGCCCAATATGTTATCATTCCAAGAAGCAATTATAGCTTAGTACAAGATATTTCTTAAAATAAAAGGGCATCGGAAGGAGTGAAGTGGTGGGCCGCATTATGTAGAGATGTTATCATTTGCCGCTGGCCGGGTTCGACCTTGCAACCATGAACTTGTAACATCCCTACCCAATGCTGCCCACCACTCCGCCATTGTCCTCGCCGAGATCAAATAATGTATGTTAACAAAAAAAAGTGCACCCTCGGGAACCCCTTAAGAACTCTAGTAACCATCAATCTTAAATTTCAACTACATGGCGGATGCATGTACATTATCACTTTACCAAACATTTCTCAAAACAAACGGGCATCGTACGGAGTGAAGTGGTGGGGAACATATTATGTAGAGACGTTATCATATGAGGATTGAGCATTGGAGAAGGCTCAAACAAATGCGTAGGATACATCCGAATCAAATTGTGTACAGATTATCAGTTGCTGAAGTGACCAAGGACTTTATATTTATTTTGAAAGATCTCACTGAATTTTGAAGACATTTGACAACTCATGATAATCAGATTGAAAAGCGAAGACAAATTAAAAAACAGAGCGAGACACCCAACCTACATAAACAGGCACACAACCATTGTCGAGACAAATGAGAAGTACGCCGTAAAAACAGATAACAATTATCTGGTCCCAATATTGTGAATTCGTGACGGTTATCTCAAAAGTTTCCATCAACCAAAGAGTTGGCAAGGCTATCCAAATCAAGAACACCCACTACGCAATGAAATGTGAACTAAACCTTGCAAAACTGAGTCCCACGTTCTACACAACCAAACAGTTTGCAAGGCGAGGACGCAGGATGAGTCAGAAACCCTCAGTACTTTACAGTGTGAAAATTTCAACTAATCGGACATTCAAACACAAAAAATTGGAAATATCAAGATTTATCTTTGAAAAAGCCTACACTATGAAAAAATTCACAAATCCGACATCCTGACGAAACTCTAAAAACGTAAGACTCGTTACCAAAGTGTCCCGAACTTGAAATCTTCAAAAGAAGCCTCTTCGCAAAGCGTTCAATAGCGGTTCCCATATTGAACCGTCAACAATGTAAGCCGAGATAGGAGGTTGAGGCAGACCTTCAAACCCCATAATGGAAACCGAGAACGTCTCCCCCAGCCATGGCAACAGCACGTCTCAAGGACACAAGAACATGTGCAGCTTGCAGATAAGCTGATGTAAAATCTCCTTGCATCCAGTTTCCCCCTTGACGCTCTTGTGTTTGCTTGTCGTAACAGTATCCTTATTCTCTGGGTCGGATGCATCCGAACTACAACGGACCATGAGCCAGTGTCGGCACTCGTGGCTTTCGTTAATACTTCACAGTGTGCAAATTTCAACTAATCTGACATTCGACCACAAAACTTGGGAAGTGTCGAGACTCGTCTCAAACTGGTGAAAAGTAAAAATAAACAAAAAATGACTGTACTACGGAAATGTTCACAAATCCGACATAATGACACAAAACTCTAGAAACGTATGACTGGTCACGAAAAGTCTTAAAAAGTTGAAGTCTTCAGAAGAAGCCTCTTCGCAGAGCGTTCACTATCGGTTCCCATGTCGAACCCTCCACCATGCAAGCCGGGATTGGAGGTTGAGGCAGACCTTCAAACTCCGTGATGGCAAACGAGAAACCCTCAATGTTACCCCCTGCTCCGAGCATAACACGTCTCAAGGCGAAAAGAACTTCAGAAGCTTTTACATAAGCTCTTGTAAAATCTCCTCGCATCCAATTTTCCCCCCGACACTCATATATGCGCATGTCGAAATTGTTCAGATCAGTAAACCTCACCATGATGACAAACATTGTCCGTCCTCCCGCTACGATCCTGAAGATTCTCTCATATTGAAAAGGAAACGCTCCTCCCTTTGTGATGATCGCTAGTGGTCCAGGGACTTTTATTTCAATAAAGCCCAAAATCTCATCCATGTTTTCGGAGTACGTCAGAAGAGGAAAGTCGGCACACTACAAAAGACAAAAGTCACAATAAAAGCGTCACATCAAGGTCAGGATCGAAAGCCCGAGGTCATGCTACGACGACCAAAACTCCCCCACGGTCAATGTCGAAAATTGATGAAGAACTCTTGTTGATTTGAAGCGCGTAACCCAGAGAGCACAAATCATTAAGCGATGTATTCCATGGAGTCAAGCGTGGTGTGCATAGGCCAGCATGGCAATACGTTCTTCTCACGAAAAAACGACAACCATCACACTCTCGATGAGGTAGCCTCCTGCCCGCTCCCTTCTCCGGAAACGTTTTGTGTTTGAGCGCCAACGTCGTTTTCTAGGGCGGGAGTTACATTTTTTCTTACTTTCAGAGGAATCACAAGACCGGTGGTAAACTTTCTAGAGGACTCGCCGACATTCGTCCTCGTTTGTCTCATCCAAGAAAACGCAACGGTTGTGACATGTTAATACTCTTCCTCGTGTCCCGGAGCTTTCTTCCATTTTTTTCCCTAGGCATCGGCATACAATTCCCTTAGTGTGTTCGCTTTTCCGATTGGAACCCAGTACTCTACTTTGAATTGGTTGTAAGTTGGCGAATCTTCGTTCTTGTCAACTTCACTGCGAACCTGGCCAACCCAAAAAGGCACTCCTTGATGCATGTCCTCGTCTGATGGTTGCATAATGACAAAACTGTCGACATGCACATCTTCGAAAGGATCAAAGCTGGCCTTAGGCTTGTCCCTCTGAAGACCCACGAACAGAGGTTCTCGCTGTAATTCGGATGCATCCGAATCAGAGCAAGAACTCCTGTCTTCAACGACATGGGGGGCCTTTGGTCAGAATTCGGTGATGGGTGCCGAAGGCACCCTGTTGTCGATAATGTCCCCCTCGTGTTTGACGTGATCTTCCCAAAACCGAAAAACCCTATTTATTCTAGTCACCTCTTTGTCTCGGAAAGTCATCCAAGTTTCTCTTTTTTTTTCATAGACTTCCAGAAACCTCTTCACACCCTCCAAACCGTTTTTGTAATCGTCGAGGAACGCCGGTTGGACCGGCAGAGGATCGAAAGGTTGCTGCGGACAAGCATAACCACCGTTGTCTGTTTGTTTGAACCAGTAAAGAGGACCATCCTCGGGCAACCACTTAGCGTCCGTGCAACTCTTTATAGGACATGGCGGGATTATCACCTATCATGTAGAATTTTAGCAAATAAGGTTTCGAAATCCCTGTCATGCGCTTTGAAACATGCGGGTAAATAAAACCTCTCCAGTCTGCTATTCTATGAAGAAAAATACACCGCGGAGGAGTCTTATGAGACCACTCTAGCAAAAGGAACAACTCATCAATTATGTAGACATCATTGTCCTTGAGTTTCTTGGAGAAAACACTAAACGTGGCATCGACGTCTGTGTGCGTGTGTCCAACTATCATAAAACCAATTTTTATTTCCTTCAAAATCCCGAACTTTACAAGAAGTGTTGCCAATACGCAGATGAATCTATTCTTGTTTTCTTTGAAGCAGTTGTCAGCTTGAATACGAAGAAACGACGGTAGAGGTTTCCCACTGGATTGGATCTCCGTTAGAGTCCGCATTAGACACGTCGCCGTACTGCTGGGGCCGTGTATGTAGTAAGGAAAATATGTGTAAACATATATAGACGGATCCCGACCATGGACCATAACGGCCGTGAGACCAGTCTTCATCATCCTCTCGTGGTGCAAGTCCTTCGAGTAGTTAGCCTGTCCTATATGCAGTATGGTAGTTTTCTTTTGATCCATGTCGTCGATAATGATGCACAAACACTCGGACTGCCTCAAGATGGAATCCATTTTGCATCGGCTATAGTCTAGCCTGTGGTTGGCTTGCAGCTCTTGATGTTTCCGCATCCTATCTTTGGATTTTTTACGGTCCCTCTCGTACTTCGACTTAGCAATGCACTGCTTGTAGAATATACATTTTGCGCACTTCGTGAATGTGTTGGACATAGCTAGACTCACGTGCCAGAAGTGCTTACTCCACATAGCGTAGAAAGTCGACTCCGACACAACTTCCGAGTGGCACATCAAAAGATCAGAGCGCAATGATTCGTAAATTGCTCGTTTTGTGAATGCCGCAGGAATCCTACGGCGATGACGACAAACGCCGTTTTTCCAGACTATGTCATTCGGCATACTATCGGTGTGGTCGTCGATAAATCGTTTCAACAGTGCAAGCATCGTGGCGACTTTTTTGGATCGTTTAGACAAACTCGACTGCCCATGCTCCCTAACGACAACACCGTTATCGTACATCCTTTTGTAAATATAGAAAGTGTTACGAGAAATGTCAAGAATGTTACAGTATGCCTGCACACACATCTTCCGTTTGCAAGCTACAGGCTTGACCCGCTCAGCACCACCTTCCATAACCGTGAAGTCATGTATGGTTTGCAGCCACCACTTCGTCCTTTCCGTGAAACTTTTCGAGTAGAATGCCTCCCGCACCGGCCTGACATCTTCGGCTGTTAGTTCAGCGCAACACATCCGCCTACAACAGAGCATCCCTCGCACTGCCTGAAGTGACTGCATCCTGAGTTTGCCCATAGCTCGCCGATGCTGTGTCTTTTTGGCCGATTCTCTGTTTGCCATAGAATAGGGTCTTCTTTCACCGGGCATAGGCGCCGACAAAATGTACCGTATGTGGCGGTCCTCTTCGGAGAGACAGCGCGAGCTCTGACTATCTCGTGAATAGTAGTACTCAGTGATTCCATCCGTGGACGGTCCTTGACTCTCCTGACACTGCAGAGGGGTAGACGAGGAAACCCTATCAACCCCATCGGCAACTCCCAAGGATGAACCAGCAGTAGTGCAGTTATTCGCACTATACACGTACTCCATCCCACTATAACTACAGTCACCGAGATTCCCCTCGGGTATGGAGCTCGACATCCCAGCATCAGCCATTTCAGAATATGCTGAAGAGACTCTGGATGTACAATCGACACTAAGAAACTGGCCCCCGCTTCCAGTGTTTATGTGATCTTCGAGCACGTCACGTCAAATGTACGAATGCGCGGTGGTGGTGGACAACCGTGTTCTTTTCCGCCGATGCTGAGTGTTTGAGTCACGTGACCGTTTTCCAGAGGAAGCACATGGCTCGAGTCGAGAAGAAGTACTATCGGCACTGCTCGGAAATCCAACGCCCATAACCAATCCCTTCCCAGCCAATTTCTGCCGAAAACGTAAAGGAAGGCAAGCTGGCGTGGGAGGGAAGTCTTGATCGACCATCGTCGTATCACACTAGTGAAGCATGTGTTGAGAAGCGTTCCACTTTTCCCTGCGAGCAGAGCAACAAACGTTGACCCAAATCGCAGCCGAGGTAGTTGTTGGACTTTGGCAATGATAAAGCGACAGAGACGCGCGTCCGGTAGTTGGGGAACACTATAGAGGGCAGCGCAACGAAACAGAAAGACAGTGCATAGCCAGCCTTGAACCGGACGACAAGCCTTGACCCGCACCGATTTTACATGTGTGGTGTAGAAATGGCGGGCCCGCAAGTACGTAACATATTTTAGAGTCGGGTGAATCCGACGCAACGACGCACGCAAATATCGGACTTGACATTAGACGTGCACAGCCAGCCTTGAACCGGACTACAAGCTTTGTCCGTCACCGATCAGACATGTTGTAGAAATTGCGGGTGCGCAAATATGTAACTGATTTTAGAGTCGGATGAATCCGATACAATGATGCAGGTAAATATTGGCAAGTCCGCATCGTCGCAGGTTCTTATGTCGGATGCATCCGAGACACTTAAATCCCGTGGGATTTAGACAATTGCAGCGCACACCACCAGTGCGTCAAGTATGCAATGCCGAGCACCATCAACACGCATACAGACGATGGAAGTGATCACGAGTCTTCCGCGTTGTAAGAAATTGACAACCTTCCCGCAGTGCCAAACAGTCAGCGGTCTGTGCTGTGGGGTGGCAAAAACACTCTTAGGCAACCTCGCGGTCGTGTTCGGAAATTGTTGGCGTAGCACCAGATGCTCACCAAACAGTTTCGAATGTCGATGTAATGGACAGATCATATGATGCCTTACGATCAAGCAGTGGTTGATAGCTGGCCCCCTTTCCCGGTCTGGATCTTTGAGAGCAGAGTTTCGCACTCCACTGTGAGATCCATATCGAAGAAGGGGACCTGCTACCCTGCCGCTGTTAACTGTAGTCATCATAAGGGAGTCTATGACGCAAGAACCCCAAAATGAGCAATCGAGGGGGAATATCGCGGCCGCATGACGAACTTTTTGGCATAGCACCAGATGCTCACCGACCAGTTCCGAATGTCGATTGTATTGACACACGATATGATGTTTTACAAGCAAGCAGTGGTTGATAACTGGCCCCCTTTCCCGGTCTGAATCTTTGAGAGCAGAGTTTCGCACTCCACCGTGAGATCCATATCGGAGAAGGGGACCTGCTACCCTGCCGCTGTTAAATGTAGTCATCATAAGGGAGTCTGTAACGCTAGAACCCCAAAATGAGCAATCGCGGAGGAATATCGAGGCCACATGACGAACTTTTTGGCGTAGCACCAGATGCTCACCGACCAGTTCCGAATGTCGGTTGTATCGACACACCATATAATGTTTTACAAGCAAGCAGTGGTCGATTGCTGGCCCCCCTCTGCGGTGTGGATCTTTGAGAGCAGATTTGACGCAATCCACCGTTAGACCCAAATCGGAGAGGCGGACATGCCATCATGCCGCTGTTCACTGTAATCATCATGTGGGAGTCGACAACGCAATTTCCCCACGATGTTCCAATCGGGAAGTGTTTTTGTGTTCTGTACAGGTGCTGATCATCCGGTGACGAGAAGGAACAAGCTCGGATGGATCCGAGACACAAGATGACATGCCGGACAAGGTAGATTGCAGCGTCGGCCAGCGTTGCCACGTCACTTTCGGCCTGGCAGCGGCTGTTGCACAGAGGGCTTTGGACATGGCACCACATTTCATGGCATCCAATCCGAAAACCATCGTCGCCCTTGCCGGGGGTGATCACGAGCCTTCGCCGTCGAGAGAAAATGACCCGACGATTTTTCAATCGGGACGTGCTATGTATTTTGCGCGGCTGCTGATCATCGGCCCGTATGCAGCGTATTGACGGAAAGAGCAGTTTCTTTCAGCAGGTGTCCAGGGAAACAGACGACTTTTTCGGGGATGAGAATGAAAATGCTTGTGCAGCCGGTGACTTCGGATGAATCCGAGACACAAGATGTCATGCTGGACATGCATGATTGCAGCCTCGGTCGGCGTCGCTCACATCACTTTCTGCCATGCATCGGCTGTTGCACAGAGGGCCATGGACACGGGCACCACATTTCATGGCGTCCTATCAGAAAACCATCGCGGACAATTATGAAACATGGCAGTGCCGATGATCTAAAGGGCGGTGGACTGTTTGGAAGCCTCGCTTGCCTCGAAGGTGTGCAAGAAAATAAACTCGACGGTGTGCTGTTAGCGAGTCGCACAGACCGAATCTGACGGGTTGTTGTTCGGCCAAGGATCGTCCTTGGGGAAACCTTCATGCATCGCGTTCAACGTTGGGTGCACCCGCATGTATTTGATTGATGATTCGGATGAATCCGAAACACTTATAGAACGTCACCTTCGCAAGTCTGCAGTGCTAGTTCAAATGCCACGAAGCCGGTGTCAACTGTAGTCGTCATGAGGGAGTCTCCTTTTCCCTTAAACACAAGGTCTGACCACACGTCCGTATCTTGTGACATACGGGCTTTCCCGCGGACGTGGTCGTGAACGGAAGCCATACATAGCATTCATAGATGATCCATACACATGGATCCTCGGCTCGTCGACTGTTGCGTTCTCCGAAAACACGGACATGTATTTCATCCTGACAAACCCTCCTCGTCGTGCTAAGGAATTCCCTATACAGTCACGTATTTCAGACACTTTATTTTCCACATCATCCCACAATGACAAAAAAACTCTTACCTGACCTGCTCTCACCAAGTCCGACCGCCCATCTACATCTGGGCGAGGCATGACCGCCTTGAACTTAGATCCCTGAAGTACCATCTCGTTGCGTGACACAAGCACAACTGCATCCACAAGTTTCCTGCTTTTGCTTGAAGAAGCCACACATAACACTCTTGCGAAAAGACATCCTTCATCCGTCAACCGCACACAATAGTACGACAGAGCTTGTGGAGAAGTCCCTGGGCAACGGGGTGGGTAATGTTCCAAGAATGAACAATGACGAGTGCAGTCCACCAACTCTTGCTTCTGCGAACTTCCCCAAGTTCGTGGCAAAGATGTGATGTACTCGCAGTGGAGGCGACGTCTGAAGCTGGTACGGAAGCGGACCGGTTTACCCTTATCGTCCAGGGTCTTTCGATGGAGGACACCATCAGGCAGTGCAATGAGGCTCCCGAACTCCAACATGTTGGCAAACTTGTAATGGCTTGCCCATGGGCAGGAACGCTCCATTGTCTTCCAGTCATTTTCGTTCCATTCGTCGAGATGCCGGTTCATGTAAGGGACGACGGTCGTCCATGGGTCATCCACGAAGTCGTCCTCGGTTGCATCGTCGATCCATGTTTGAGCGTCATGATGCCGCAACGATCTCGCACAATGTGGAAAGGGTTTCGCTAAGCGCATGTGGTTCTCGGGTGTCATTGCGATGCTTGTCGAAGGACTCGACGACATTAAACTCCCTACACAACACGAACACATGGAAAGACATACGGAAGACGAGACCGTCGTAAACAATGTCGGTGAACAAAAACGTCGAGCCTGAGAATTGCATAACCCCTCGTGGGAGACAAAGAACACCGACAAAAGTCATGAGTGGCGGGTTGTCATGGACAGGGGGTCGCCTCAAAACTCTCGATGGGGGGACGTTGCGTGAAAACAATGGGTCGGATGTAAGGGGGGCATAGTCATCCAACCACTGGCATCGCAAATGACATCTACTATTGCCTTCATCCCGTGCTCGGATGAATCCGAACTCCATCCGGAACAAGTGGCACGAACAGCACTCTCTCACTCCCGCTGCAATCCCGCGCACGCCTCCCTAAGCTGCTCCGGAACATGCGACCGCGATTAATTGGAATCGAAATGTGATCGGCGTGGATCGAGAGCTGATCGTTCCACGAGGCTATTGGTGCGTTCCTTCAGCTCAGATTTCGAGACTGTAATCGTCGCGAGGATTGTCCACGTCAGAGTTCGCCCAAAACGAATCGTGGCGAGGGGACGGGCTGCCGCACGGGCGGCGGTGCTGTGACGTTTTCTTGTGGGCGCGATGGAACTTGTAAGCGCTAGTTCCATATCCAAAATGTTGCCGATGCATGTTCGGCGTCTCGCGCCCGGTTGCGTGGCGGTTCCTCATTGCTAGCTGCGTGTGCGAGAACGGTCGATGAGACAGGGAGCGTTCAAGACAACAAGAAAAAGATCCTGATGTCGTCCACAACCACGATGGACATGTTCAATCACCGAGTCGATCGGAAACGAGCTCGAAGTTGGTCCTTGGCGGTGGGATGTTGCGTGATCGGTGGTAATCTGGGATGTTTCGGATTCGCCATGGGTATCCGTTGTGCGCAACGGGTCGTCGCTGAACGTTGTGGATGGCTGGCTTTGCCACTGTTGGCTGTGTGTGCGACACGTGCGATTCCTGTTGGAGGTGCTCGTTTGTCGTGAGGCTTCCAACTATCGGGAACATGGGATGATGTGATCAGCGCTGCGATAAGACATCATCCGATAGACGTCAACACCGGAGATGGATGGACGGGATCTGAAAGTCGATCGACACGCGTTTTTTCAGATGACGTCTCCGAGGTTGACGTCTATCGGATGCTGTTTTGTCGCAACGGTGATCACATATCGCCATGTTGAGGACGACAAGAAGCAACGGCGATGAAACTTCGTCCATGCGTCAGATGCGGTCGTCGGAGGCGTCCGACGATCTTGACTGCGAAAGCCGCAAGCCATTTCGAATTCCAGACGTCATGCGCAAGATGGTGACGTCAGCATGTGTCAGCGGAAGGAAACTTTCGTGGTTGTGAGCTGCGGACATCGTGGACTCAAGATCGCGCACATGTCAACTCGTGCGTGATTGACGGAGCAGGCGGTGATGTAGAAGAAGACTCGCACGACCGACTGCATTGCGATATCCTGAGTAGACTAGGCGGAAGACGACCCACGAGCCGCAAGCCAAGAATCGAGGGCGATGCGACTTTCTCCACGCGTCAGATGCGGTCGTCAGAGGGCGCCAAGAATCGAGGGCGATGTTGAGGACGCCAACAAGCGATGTTGAGGACGCCAACAAGTGATGTTGAGGACGCCAAGACTCGAGGGCGATGACTGTGAAAGCCGCAAGCTATTGCCCGTCGCTGACGTCATGTGCAAGATGATGACGTCAGCGTGTGTCACTGCATGGGGTCTTCCGTGGTTGTGATCGGTGGGCGTCGTGCGCTCAAGATCGTGCGCGCGTGATTGGCGGAGGAGGTGGTGGAAGAGAACAAGACTTGCACGGTCGAAGGAGCGGAAGGGCAATGGGAAGAGGTGGGGGCTTGAAATGGTGAAGGGGCGTGGGCTTCTTACTGACCTGTGAGTCGACAAACGCTACCAGCCGACGCAAGAAGAGCACAACGCGAACAGGACGACGCGCAAGGTCTACAGTCGCGTGACGTTTTCGTTAGCACCCCCCGTTGTCGATGATTGCTGGAAGAACGAGGGCCTGGACGCGCAAGGGGCTTGCGATATGATGCCGGCGACTTCGAGCGATGGCGGACGCGTCGCAAAGGCAGCACACGTAAGAAATGACACCAGAGAATGGGTGTGACAACCACCCCCATACGTTTGGTGCCCGACAGGAGAACGGTGAGTGGAGTGAGTGGGGCTTGAGGGGCCCTTCAGCTGCCCACCGCAGGGTCAGTAATGGCGGACTGCCTCGTCGGGGGCTGTGACATCAGGCGGTCACTTTTTTGACGGACCGTCCTCACAAAATCGCGCGATCCGAAACCGTCGCGGGAGGGCGGGCCGTGATTTTGAGAGGACTGGCCTTTTTTCACCGTGCTATCGACGGTTCCAACACATCATCTAGCGCAAACTTTTCCGCCCATTTTTAATTATCGGGGCCCGCACGGATTTTACCGTGATATCGACGGTTCCAATGCGTCATCCCGCGTGACTTATCCTGCCCACTTTCGTTTCTTGGGCCCCGCGCGGATGTATCCGCCATTCGAATGATGGTGGCGCCATTCTGCGAATTTGCAGGTGGGCATTGCAATCGTCCAAAGCAGCAGGCAATCGCTGGTGTCGCTAACCCTCACGACCGAAAATGCCCGTCGCGCGCCCGTACCACCCGCCCTTGCCAGCGACACGGCCATCTCGTTACCATCTCCCCCGCCGTCTACCTCGCTTCTCTCCCTCTCCCTCATCGCCATATCGCTTGCCTTGCCATCTCCTTCGCGTCGCGATCGCCCACGTCTCCATTCGCGGTTTTGCCCTCTCACGCGTCGACACCTCCCTTTTCGCGCTTCGCGACACGCGTTGTCGTATTGCGGTTTGAGATCATCAGCCAGGTCGCCGGGGCCATTGTTTCCAACAACAGTTGTAAATCAAGGAAGGAAAAGGTGCGTTTTCTCTCTCATTCTATCTCCCTTTCTCATCTCTCTCTGTCTCACTCCCCCTCTCTCTTTCTCTATTTGGCTCTGTCTCTCTCCTGCTCTCTCTCTCTCTCTCTCTCTCTAGCGCTCTCTCTCTCTTTTTCTCTCTCTCTCTCTGTCTCTATATAGCTCTCTCTCTCTCTTTCTCTGTCTCTATATAGCTCTCTCTCTCTCTCTCTCCCTCTCTCTCTCTCGCTCTCTCTCTATTTCTCTGTCTCTCTCCCTCTCTCTCTCTCTCCCTCCCTCTCTCTCTCTCTCTCTCTCTCTCTCTCTCTCTCTCTCTCCCTCTGTCTCTCTTTCTCTCGCCATCTCCACCGACCTGAAAAGTCCTGCCATGCTGGGTTTGCGTAGACCATCAGAATGCCCACACATGTACGTGATCTGTGGTCGGGATTCGCGCGGTGGCGATTACATTGGGTTCAGTCGCCGCGAACGAGCAGTGTCGTGTGATCTAATAGGGATTTCTCTCCGTGAGTCCGATGTGTGATCGAGGTGACGTTCGGGGCCATTTGATCGTGACGTTTGATTGGGCCGTGTGATGAAGGCGGAAATCGCCTCTCTGTCGCGCTCTCTCTCTCTCGCTATATATTTATCTCTCTTTCTGTCTTTTATCTCAATCGTTTTTTTGCGCTTGTCTGTGTCGCTCGCACAAAGTTTGCGAACGTAGATGACAAGCGCAGACAAACGAACGAGACATAACCAACAGCGTCGTGTTCCACCACCATCATCATCCCCGTCGTTAGTTTTCTATCAGAGCCTCTAGTTCCATTGGCGACCACTCGCCCCGATCAGATGGCACACTCACACGTCTACGTGGCGGGTCCTGAACAAGCGTGGGCACGCTGATGGATGCGGGGCTCTATGCGGCAACAGAATGTTGTCGAATAGAACCCCGCACCTATCAGCATGGCCAGACATGATCAGGGCTTAACACGTGGACATGTGTGCCGTCGTGTTCAACTACCATCTTCGTCCCCGTCGTTAGTTTGTCTTCAACGCCTCTATTTCGTTCGTCTTATGCGATGGCCTGTTTCTTTCCCGAACTTACCTCGGGGTGCATTTGCGGATCTCGTTCCGTTCACGAGCACTCGCCCCGATCAGCGTGGCCACGCATGATCGGGGCGAGATGAAGGAGTTTCGGGAGCAAGAATGCATGCGTTTCATTGGCGATCACTCGCCCCGATCAGACGACACACTCAGACGTCCACGTGTCATGTTCGAACAAGCGTGGCCACGCTGATGGATGTGGTGCTTTATGCGACAACAGAATGTTGTCGAATTGAGCCCCACATCCATTAGTGTGGCCACGCATGTTCAGGAGCTGACACGTGGACGTGCGAGCGTGCCATCTGATCGGGGCGAGTGGTCACCAACGAAACGGGACCCGCGAATGTAGCCCGAGAATGTTGTGACACGCCCTTCGAGATTGTGTCGTCACTTCAGATGTTTTCTTGAAGTGTTACTCGCTTGTCGTCAATTTGTTGTCTCTCTCACGAACTGCGATATAAGGATTTTAGTCGTATCTTGTCGAGCACGAGAACATGGTTTCTCACGAAACGTGTCTCTTCTGGATTGCACATGGACTTTCTTCTCGCTGAATTAATTTTTATTGCGTTCGGTTTGTTTATTCGTTTTCTCGTGTAAGTCGCGTCGTGCAGTTCGCTCGGCATTCGGTTCTGTATCCGTAAATTGTCCTCCACATTCGTCGAATCTTTCACATTTTTCATCACTCTTCCTCTCGCCGACACGAACAATTTTTTCTTATATTTCTTTTGCGCAATTTTATTAATGGGTCACATTGCGAATTCCGAAATGGACAACACCATCCGCAGGATCTGCGCATGGAGAGACAGAGAGATAAAGACAAGCTCTCTCGCTGCCCATGCTCTATCGATCTTAGTCTCCCTTCCGTGTTTGTGCGTATTTTCTGCCTTTCTCCAATCTTTGTGTATCGCAGATAGTCGCTCAATCGATCTTAGGTTGGTCCCCCCTAAGTGCAATCACAGATCAGTAATCCGAAGACTGCTACGACAGATCCGAAGACACAGGACGCGAACGTGAATTCAAATCTTTAAACCCTATCAAACCTCGCGTCAGCCGAACGCCGCGAGGAACCCTTCCGCTGACGTGGACACAGGACAGGACACGGAGCGATCATATGCTCATAGGGTATTGTCGACGGCGACATGTCTGACCAACCAGGAGGACGACAGCCCACCCTGTCCATGCCATCTTGTGGTGGCGCAACAACTAACGTATCCGAGCCACCCTTGTCAATTTCGGTTGCATCCGAGCCACAACCCACTAAAACTCACGGGGCGACCACTAACCGAGGCACCTCGGCGAAGTTCAGATTAATCCGAATCACACAGACGACAAATTTGGATTTGTCACATGCTCAGATGGTATTTACGACGTCGCACGTTCTGATAAACGTGAACGGCGAAATCACACGCTGTCAACAGACCGTGCCATCCATTCACCGGTCCCCGTCTCAGATTAATCTGAACCACCCCTCCGATAGGATAGGGTCCACCCTATGCTCACAGGTCATTGAGGAAAACACGCCATGTCGATGGCCTCCTCTTGTGGTCAGCCGTTTCTGTCTCGCATTGTGCTAATTCGGATGCATTCGAGTCACAATGCCAGACTTTCGACTCTGCCCAGTTCGGATGTGTCCGAACTCCCCCGCCGTCTTCGTCTTCGACCATTCGCTCTACGAGAGGCAGTCTGATGACGAAGGTTAACGATGCCTCGGATTCATGCAACTAAAACGAGTCGAGATGGTGACGCTCGGGTGGAAGAAAGACGAGCTTGAAACTTGTGCTGCGACTACAGCAAACGTGTCTGTTGTTTAGATTGGGCGAGCAACAACCAACTAGAACTCACGAGGACGACGACATCCCCCGTGATGACGCACATATTATAATGACACTCTACGACAATCGCGGGGAGGTCCGGTGTGTGGTGGGGCGACAACAAACTGAAGCGCCTCGGCGAAGTCGGATTAATCCGAACAACACCGATGGCTTGTTCGGATTTATAACATGCGAGAGGGTATTGACGACGTCACATGGTCTGACAAACTTGTACGACGAAAGCACACGGTGTCGGCGCAGCCTGTCGTGGTCGCACGTATGGGGACAACCCCTGTCGAAATCGGATAAATCCGAGCCACACCCGTCTTAAACGCACAAGGACGAAGACACACCGTGCGAAATTCGGGTGGACCCAAGGAAAGCTGGGGAATAATGGAAGCTTGGACGGCTGGATGGGGGTCAACAGACCGTGGGGTCCATCTGCCGGTCCCCGTCTCGGATTAATCCGAGCCACATTTGCGAAGTTCAGGTTCAACCCAACCAAACCTCAGGCAGGATAGGGTTAACCCAGTGCTCACAGGTCGGTGACGAAAACACGTGCTGTAGATGGTGCCCTCTTGTGGACGACCGTCTCTGGACCGCGCTGTTCGAATTCGGATGCATCCGAGTCACAACCGTTACCGACTCAGAAGGACAAAAAAACTCGAGTTCGGTTTGGTCTAGGCCGCAAGGGGTGGTCAACATCACTTTGGAGCTCGGATGCATCCGAACTACACCGGCGAACTTTACAATCCGCTTGTCGACTTCGGATGACACCGTATCACCACGGGGTGCTCGTCTTCGTCTGCTGTGTCATCGATCTAGCGCCTTCTTGCTAGGTATTGCTTTTCCCGGTGCAGGTGTCTATGCGACGTCGGTTTTTCGACTGCGCCTGCTTCGGATGTATCCGATCTATCCTGCGGTCTTCGTTTTCGACCATTCGTTATCTTAAGGGCATTGTGACGAGGATGGCTCACGATGCCTCGGATTCATCCGAAACGTGCACGCGTGGGGACCACTGTCGTCTAACTATGACTGAACTTCGTTGTTTTGGGGTCCGGGTGACCGATAACAGAATACGTACTGTGGGTCATGGTTGATGTTGGGACGTGCTGACTGTTCTGAGTGCATGTGGGTTCATTTCCTCCGTGTGTTTCAGGGAATGGCTACACACGGACGAAGCCGCTCTGCTGGTGGTTCCGCCCCGCATGGAGAGGAGCGTCGATGGACGACGTCGTTGCCGGCAAGGGAAACGAGTCGGGGAGGTGGCGGTGGGGAGGAAGAACGACGGGCTCAAAACTTGTGGTGCGACTATAGCAAACGTGTCTGGTGTTTGGACCGGGCGAGCCAGGACGGCTCCAGCCCGTTGCAACCACCGTGCGGGCCGCTCTTGTTCGTCGCAGTTCGCGCCGACAGAACGCGTCTCGCAGGGTCCATCGTCCAGTGGGTCGACGTTGGCGAATACAATTTCAAGTTTACGTTGAAGAAGCATTACAAAAGTGATGGTTCCGTCGACGACATCGCAAAAGGATGCAAGGTTGCCGGGAGGATGTTCGGCGGGTACGGTCGGTGTGCAATGTCTTTGCCGTACTTTGTCCCGCTAGCGCCGGGGCACGACGAGACCGTTCACGTGACAGACTTCCTCGAGGTCTGGGCGTGATCTGGTACCTCTGTCAGTGCCGTGGACGTCGGACGTGGGACATCGATCAGTGGTCCTGTTGGGTTCGCGGGAGGAGAGTGCTATGAAAGGGGGATGGGAGGTTAGGGTAACCTGCCAGCTACGCCTCCTGATCAAGAGGTGGGCATGTCAGACGACTCGGAGGACGACCATCCGCGTGCTTCTTCGAAACCGGGCTTGCATGGATCTCGCCGCCAAGGTTTGCTTGGGGAGTCGACGCCACGTGGAGGCGGCGATGGCGAACGGTTGCGGCAGGGCTCAGAATCGACGACTCCTCGTGGTCTGGTCGAAAGGATTGGTTTGTTCGTTCGTGGCATGAAGGTGGCCGAGGTTTCGTTTGGAGATCGCGCGGGTGGTCCTCAAGTTCGAGAGGTGCGTGGGTCAGATGAGACGACTCGCCGGACCCGACCTGCGCCTGCGCAACTGCAGACGGAGTTGAGCCTGGAATGAGAAGCAAGTGGGAACGTCGCCGGTGAGGAGGAGGTGTCCGAGCAGGGGCTGTTGTGTGAGAGATCGGCTGAAAAGACTCAGTCGGGAGGAAAGCGCAACTTGCCGGATGAGGAAGAGCGAAAGGGAGTACGTGCTCTTAAAAGGCAGAGAAAGGAAGGAGGGAGTGCTTGGACGCCAACAACACGAGAGGGCGGTTCCGTTGAGAAGAGGAAAAGGGTTGGAGGTGGGGATGAAACGCCAAAAGACTCGTCGACACAGCGAAGAACCTGTGAGTCTTCCGGAAAACGGTCGAAATCATCGAGGGGGAAGAAAGCAGATGAGGGCGACAGCGGGGAGGGAGATGACGACGTGGACATTAACCTCAATGCCTTCAACCTCGACAATGCGTTCTTCCTCGAGATGCAGACAGGGGTGCAGAAGGACGTCGTCTTGCCATCCATCCCGAAATAATATTAGCTATTCCAGATTGGGAAGACGTGTACAACCATCGATCCTTGGACGAGTTCCTCGTTGATACCATCGCGTTGGCTATAATCGACTGCTACGAACGTAAAGACATGAGATACACGAAGCCCATTTTCGTTCTCGCTCCGATCATCGCGCCTCCAGAGAACGGCGAGCCTGTTGTGCGCGTGCTGCCTGCTGACTTCAACAACTCACAGCCGGAGAAATACTGGTATTATCCTGTGTGTGGACAGCATAACGCGAGGGCGGCGATGAAGGTGAAAGACCATCCCGTGTTTGAGTACTACAACTTCTGTAAATGGCCGTTCAGACCGATCTACTTCCCTGACGACGATTTCGACGGCTACGCCCATGTCAGCTGCGAAGACAACATGAAAGACAAGAAGAATCCACCGTGCTTGCAGGTTTTGTCTATGCGGGACATTCGCAATATCTGGAAAATTAAGGGCAAACCGCGTGTGGTGCTCGACAATGCGTCGAAGAAAAAGGACGAGGTGCGAAAGTGGGTGCAGTTCATGGCGTTGGCTATGAAGAAGACACCGTACACGCGTTTGTGGAACCTGTCAACTGAAGAAAACAAAAGAAAGCAATGGGCTGAGAAACTTCGATACTACCTCCCGCTGGCCATGGCAGATGACTCCGTCTTCGCTTTGGGAGAGAAGTTCTACGAGGAGTGGTCGAAAGGGAAATTGCTTGCTTCTGACGGCCGGCGTTGGACTGAAAAGCCGCCCACCTATGAGGAGGTGGCCAAGCCAGGACTCTCCACTGTGACTGACAGCCAGGGGCTGAAGAAACACATCTGGTACGTGAAGGTGGACGACCCGTCATTGAAAAAGGGCAAGGGGAAGCCAAAGAAAGCCGCGGAGGAGAAAACTTTCTACGTCCAAGTTCCTGAGCCGGATGTCCACTGCTGGAAGGAATTGGTGGACTTGACGGACCGCGAGAAGAAAAGGCTGTTGAACGGCGTCTTGAACCTTAACGTCGTGTGGGTTCAAACGAGTAGCAAGAAGTTGGCCGAGCAGGGGAAGTTCAGTGTCAAGGAGATGGTCGACATAATAAAAATGGACCGGATTATGCTGAGGCTGTGATACTACGTAGAGTTCGAGTACGAGGAAATGGATAAGCGGGAGTGGAATGCCAACTCCACGTTCATCAGATCCAAGAAGCAACTGTTCGAAGAGTTCAAGGACAAAGGTCTCGACGGCAAGCTTTGGAACGAGAGCAGGAAATTTTTCACGGACTTTCTGTACGTCAACAAGTGCCCTCAGTTTCTCGGGTGTCAACACGACAACAACATCAAGAGAACGGCGGCCCTTATCAACGACCAGCATTTCCCGGTGGAGTGGAAGCGTGTCGTCCTTTCGGTGATCACGGGAGATCGTGCCAAAGGCAAAAAAAGCCCTCGGGGCGTTGATGAATGCATCAACATCATGTGGACGAGGACAAGCGCCTTGACGACGCTGGCCCAGTTTAACGTCGACGCATTGAGTGCCATAGATCATAAGGAGGCGCTGGGAAAACTAGGGCATCAGCTACGCTCCCACACTTGCGTGCTCATCTTGTGTGGAACTGTGGACCGTGCGCAATGGGACTCTGGGGCATTCGCGTCTCTGAGTGAGTTGCTGGGCTTCGTTTGTCAGGACTACTGGACATTGGTGGTATTCGTTCCCTGCCTGTGGAACCTCTCCTTCATGACATCTTTGTCTGCGCTTGGGGCTACCCGATGCTACACGGGGAAGTGGGTTCGGAAGACGGCAGCGAAGAAGACGCATCAGTTCGGAAACAACATCTGGGAGAAGCCGGATGTGATGCACATTCTTTTCAAAGGCGAGGATCCTCGGCTACTGACTCACCTGGTGTACGAGGAAGCTGTTGCTGAAGACGACGACGCCGCTCTCCATAAGAAACAGAAAGTGACACCCACAGATGTGGAGGAGAAGTCTTTCAAGTCCTTGACTTTCACGGACATCGGAAACCTCACCCAGAGGGGGGCTCTGTACAAGGACGGCGAGCGGAATCCGAATCAGTTATGCAATCAGCTTCTTTTCTTCTGTGGTGTGGCGGATGCCGTGCTGTTYTTGGGCAAGCCGCACGCGCAGGTGGTGTGGAGTCTGCTTCAGCAGGGAAGGCACGTCTTGGCCGTGGATGGGGACACAATGCATCTCGAATACACCGTGCAGTATGTCACCCATGAAGTGTCGTGCAAGGCTTAGCCATGCGATTTCCACCATGTCGTGGTCGAGCCCGTTTATGACCCGAACAAGGACATGTTCTTCAAGTTCACTCCGAAGAAAAGGCGCCAGGTCTACTCCTTCCTTTACAGCGAACAACCAAGGTTGAGATTTGACCCGCAGTACGTGGTGCGGAAGGAAGTCGCCATTGCAGTCCTCCAGGGCTACCACGGAGCGAGTTGGGCCGACGCTGTGAGCTTCATTAAGAGGCTGGAATATGTGTTTTTTAACGAGAATGTTGTCGATCCGCCCGATTTCACGTTGGATAACTACAAGCTGGCATTCGGTGAGGAGGACGACTTCAATATCGAGACTGAGCAGGAGGAGAGCGTTGAGGACGACCTCTTCGATTTGGACGGGCAATTGGCCATCTTCAATGCCCAAGTTTCTGAGTCGCCGTCAGTATGCAAACCGGGGACACCTCTCGCTACACCCACCTCGAGCGGCCCCACGGCCGTGTCCTCCTCAGCGCCTGTCAAGAGGGGTGGGTTGTCCCGTCTGAGGAGTTCGCCGGGGGAGCCTATTCGTCTCACACCGCAGCCCGAACGTCTTCGACCCGGCCATCCAGTTCCTCCGAACCATCCACATCTCAAGGCTCCGGCGACTCCCTTCCACATGGGCGACAAACACACCTTCTCCACAGCCGAAGATTGGGGCCATGATATCGTGTGGCACCCAGACCATTCCAGCCAGTCCTTCTCGACGGCGAATGGGCAGTGGCTGTGAGGGACGTAAGTGGAGGGTGGATATATGACGATCGTTGGGACCTCGAGATATTCAAATCTCGCGCCTACGATGCAGTTTTGGAGAGATTAAGTGAGGTCAATTGACGAAGTAAGGACGATCCTGCTCTGCGCGAATACAGGGACACGCTGTTCGATTTATTGCAGTCAAATAAATGGCTGGAAGTGTCCTCCACGTTCTACGCCCTTCCGTCAAGCCCGTCAATTAAGCAAGTGAGTTAAGAGTTGCCTGCGGGCACCCCGCCGGCAGGAGTTGTGAAGCGCAAGTCTCGCGGAAAGGACGGCGAAGGGGATGGTAAAGGCGGCGGGCAACGAGGTACCGAAGGTGGAAGTGAACAACGCTCAACGAAACAGCGGTCTCCGGGGCACGCAGGCGGTGAAGAGGGGAAAAAGGGCAGGCGGGAGAAGAAAAAGCCTCGCAGCGGAGAGAAGACAAAACATCACACAGGAGACGGGCAGGGGTCCGATGTCGACCGCGACGAGGACGGTGGGGTTCTGGCGGTGACAGGCAGCACCTCAATGGAGACGGGGAACGACTTCAGGCCTGGGTGGATTACACGGCCTTGCGAGCAGGACCCTGTGATTAGCTCCACCAGCGCAACACAGTATACCGATGCTGTTGGCGGGGCAGTTGCAGCAAAGAATGAAACTTGCTTCGCTCAGCTCCAAAAACGGTTGGCCGATTGTCTCAGATCTATCCGAACCTCGGAGACGACATCGTTGTCCGGAACTCAGTGCCTTCCGGGAAGCGAGACGACAACATACCACAGATCCGGCAGCGACAAGCTCCAACCATGTTCGGTTTCGCCTCAAAAGGAAGTTCGGATTAATCCGAACCCAGAAGCCAGTACCGTTGAGAGAGCACAGCGATCTGCGGAACTCGAACGGGTGGTTCGGGTTTCCGAAAACCCTGGCGGCGAAATTCGGATTCATCTGAACCAGGAGGACATGTCCGTTATGACAGACGACCGGTGTCAGGACACCGTCATGCTGTGCATGGAAGTCCACAAGGAGCTGCAGGCAGACTGTCCGACTGAGGGTGAGTTAGCGACCAGTTTCAATGTCGAGCCCCGCACACTCGGAGCCGAATGCCTGGTGACGGTACGCACTGAGTTAGCAGTCTTGAGCGACTCTCCGGTGAAAGCGGACACGTCATCACCGTTGGAAACTGCGGTGGCTCGGATGAATCCGAACCAGGACCCTGTGAGCATGTCCCTCCCTGGTGCAGCTTTGGAGACGACCGTAATTCGGATTCATCCGAGACACACGGACAAAGGACTTGACAATTGTCGACTTCACACGACTTTGGACAAGGACGATTCCGCCGACGACCGGATTGATCCGACACTCGGCGACGTCGGGATGGAGCAACTAGTTCAGCCGGCATACGACGACCCCTTGTACTTCGGCCTTCACGACGAGGCGATGGGAGAGGACGTTCTGAAGAAGTCCTCTGACGCTGTTGGAGATAGATTTCTCTATTTGAGTGACGACGATAAAGACACAGCGCACGAGGACAAGAAGTTAAGGGGGGAAGAGGTGTTGTTGGACATCCATGGGACCTTGAGCACAACACAATGCGACACAGTGGCGACGGAGGAAACCCAAGCTGTCGATGTTGTGGACGTCGACGCTCTTTGTCTGGAGACGGACAGACTAAAATTGCCCGTCGCGGACATGGAGGATTTCCGCCATCGGGATGGGGATGAATTCATGCCATCGCCGGTCATCGACGCCGACATCTCGAACCTGTCAAGCTTCCCTGTGAGTTTGGAGCACGTCGTCGCCGCGTCGACGCGCACGGGGGCGCCAATCGTGCTGGGACTGCCATCAGTGGGCTTTGGTGACGTTGAAGCTAAGCCTGGTGAGCACTGTCTTCCTTTGCTTGCTTCCCGCTCGTCATCCCGCTCGTGAAGTGTTGTTTGCTTCGTCGATTTCGGGGAGGTGTGTACGAGGCCGCCAACTGGATTTTACGATGTGCTTCGTGAGGTGCTGTTTGCTTGGTTGCTCTTGCGGAGTTGTGTTGATCTCCTGCTGAACAGTCTGGGTGGCTATTTCTTGTACAGGTCGACGAGCTCGTGGACAAACACACATGTCGCAGGAGCCGCCTGCCCTCACCAGGTTGTCAGTCCTAGTTGCGGGAGGCACTGGTCGTCGCAATGTCACTGATTCGTTTCCTGGGGAGACTAAACCTCGGGGCCGCGCAACTTCGGCGTGGTGGGGTGTGTGTGTGTGTTCATGTGTGTGTGTGTGTGTGTGTGTGTGTGTG
>BFEA01000149.1:1774875-1792905 GCA_003427395.1 Chara braunii | reverse complement strand
TCTCTCTCTCTCTCTCTCTCTCTCTCTCTCTCTCTCTCTCTCTCTCTCTCTCTCTCTTCTCTGTGTATGACTGGCGCCGTTCCACTTCAGCGTCGCTACTCCGCCAGCACTTCGACTGCAGCGTCCCTCGTCAGCCAACACTGCGACTTCAACGTCCCTCTTCCGCCTCACGCGCAGCGCGGAAAACAACGAAGGGCGCACAACACCGAATGGCCAACCAGCCCAGGTCAACAGTTAAATAGTGCTGCATTGGACTGCCTGCGCCAGCATCCGGTGACAATTTACTCGGGACCTCATGCCCACTTCCTGTCGGACTGAAATGTGAGCGCCAGTACGTTCCCCATGGTCTGGTGCCGATGTAGCCGCCGTGCCAGCCTTTTGGACTGACCGTTTAACCTTTGACTATGTGCTGAACAGAAATGAACGTCGGTGAGCTTCGATTTTCACTGTTCGCTTAATGCCTGGATCTGACTTCTGCAGAACGACTTTCCATTTTAGTTCGGACGCGACATTTGCCTGGAATACGATGTGACTTTGCCCCACGGAACCTGTCTTTCGGAGGGTATACGCACAGATAGCAACGCATGCCCCAATCATTACAATGTGGATGCCTTAGTTCCTAAGCGACTCTTCATTGTGCGGCGGATATATCCCGCCTGCATCCGAAACCAAATACATTTCTACTTCGGATACATCCTTCTATGTGGTGTGTTGGAAGTCATTAATGGTATACTGGAGGCTATATTTCACTACTTAATGAATTGGTTTCTAAATAGTACACATAATAATGTACTATTTTAACGAATAACATGCTGGGTGCGTTGTGTTTGGGGGAAGACAGTAGCAAAATGCAATCGCAAAGGACACCTTGTGTCGTTTGACTGGGAAGCACAACTGCCATAAGCGTTGGGCCCTTCAACCCATCCAACTGTAGGAGAGAAAGCAAAGCCTAGGTTGAAAAACTGAAATGTAGCTCTTTTACCGCCATAAAAGTCATTATACGGAAGCAAAAATCAAAGTAGAACTGAAAGTTGAAACGAAAGTGTCCTCAAAATCCAAATAAAACTGAAAGTTATCATATGGAAGGAAAAAACAAAATTGGAACGAAAATTGAACTTCCAAGCATACTTCCAGTTAAAAAAAAAATTGTTGAACGAGTGAGCGGGCAGGAGTGAGGAGCGAGAGGACAGGGCGCACGACGGTGGTAGACCCACTGGTGAAGAATGCTCTGCCAGTCAAAGTGGTGATCGTGATTCCGATCGAGGTGCTTGTTTGCGTAGCGCTAGGGCGTGTGTACTAGTTTTAGTGTGTACTTACCTAGCCGAGGTTTGGGCCGATTCATCAGAGGGAAGCGCAACACTGAAACCACGGGGGATTGTCGGGCGGCTGTTCTTTTTGCTCGTCGGTGAGATTCCAACCGTGGTAGTGCCGCTTGTCTTACTGCTCGTCACTGCCTGCTTGATTGTGGTCAGGGTGTACGTCCTTATCCGGGCGCTGCCCGCCATGCTTATTTGTGAGATTCATGCGTTGTTCGTCTTCACCCTCGCCATCCCGATCGCAACCTTGCTCATGGTGGTGGTGCATGGCCGTTCTTAGTTGGTGAACTGATTTGTCTGATTATTTCCTTTAACTGGCAAGACCTCAGCCTACCAAGGTGTAGTAAGGATTGAAAGGTTGAGAGTTCCTTCCTTATTTTATGGATGGTAGTGCTCGCCCTGGCCGATTGGTTGGGAACCGAGATACATAAGAGAGAGAAAAGGGAAAGGGCTGGAGAGGCCGGATGCTGTTCGCAGCTATTGGGTAAACAATGAGCGGTTGCATCCGACCTTGAGCCAAGAAAGAGGTGACTCCTTGTGCAACACTGTTTGGAGAGTTTGGTTGGGGCGACACATCTGTTAGAACGTAACGCAGAGGTTCTAAGGTGACCTCAACAAGGACAAAAATCTCGTGTGGAGTAAGGAGGCAGAATGCCATTTGATTTTAGTCTTCAGTGCGAATACAAACAGTAAGCTAGTGACCTCTCGATCCTTTAGCGATTCAAACCCATCCAAATTTGGTTTCCAGTATGATTACAAATTATGAGGGCCAAAAAAAAAATAAAAAAAATAAAAATAAAAAAATTGTGAGGGCACGTACCTGATAATAGTGGTGTTTTTCATTGTCGACTTCTTCGTGGACTTCGGTAGATGCTGCTGACGGCCACAGAGCTCATTTGTACAATCAATATGTCAAATAAATGAGACGTTGTAGAAGTCCACAACGAGACGGACACGACTTATTCAACGCCGTTGAAGATACTCGTAGTGAAGAACTCGCTGCGAAGACTCAAGCTCGTCGTGAAAGGGGATCACTGGGAATAGCCAGCCCTTGGTTGAACCCCGACCGTGTCTCTGATACGCAGCTGAACGGAATACTCGTGAACGTGAGATGCTGGTGGGATAATTGCCCGGACGTCGCCTCGCCATGATAGCTTAGATAAAGTAGTTGGGTGGTCGTAGCGTGGGCGCTGAGTACAATGGAAGGGAGAGCTCGTTGACGTTTGTGGTGGTGGCGAGTATACGCGTTCAAGTGATATCTGAGCTTGTTGCTTTGACTCTCCATCGGCGTCATGTCAGCGTATTTCCGCTTTCCGAACAATGTTTAATTATCTTTCTCTTAGGATGATGTTTGCAAATTTTGATTTCTGCCATCAAACCAAGAAGTAGGTGGTTTTTCTTCTACATGCCGTTGTTCGGGAGTAAGGTGACCCCATGGTGTTAGGGGAGGCACTGTAGCTTTGAAGGGGAGTGGTCAGGCTGCGAAAGAAGGTTATCACTGCGACTTGGAGGTCCATCAGACTGCCATTATTCGGTGTTTGACCGTATTTTTGTCGTTCTTATTGTGTTATTGACCATCATTGTGGGTCCCTCGGGCGCGTTAATGTTTCAAGACCCTCTTATAAACATTGTTTTTAAGCCCAATGACCCAACACTATGTTTATTGGTTGTTTTTTTACGGACGAGACATTGTTTCTAAGTCGAATGACATGGTTGTTGTGTTTATTTTTAGGGGTTTGCTTGACTGATTTCAAAGACCAAGCATTGTTTCCAAGCCGAAAGGTCTTCATGCTTTTATGTGACTTGGGATTAGACTGAACATTGTTTCAAAACCGAATGATTTATTTTTTTGTTTTATTTTGAGAGAGGATTTTTGACGAAGGGTTAGGTATTGTTTCCAAACCGAATAGCTTACCCCAAAACTGTACACTAATAACAAATGAGTATAATTGAAAATACTTTTATTTATTTTTGAATATGAACAGACAGTTGGACATTGTTTTCAAGCCGAATTGTTCAACTTAAGCCATATCACTCAAGATAAGATGAATCGTTCATCCTCCTAACCATTTTTGTAGAGAAGTCGGAAAGTTATTAAGTTTTTTATATTTAAACAACTAAGGACGAGTAGGTATTGTTTCCAAGCTGAATGGTTTAGTAACATACCCAAATAAGAGAGAAGTAGTTGTGCAACCTATTCGTGTATAACCTAAGGCATGCTAGGCACTGATTCTAAGCTGAATGGTATAGCGCCATGCCATATATAAGTTGGCTATAAAGAATAATCATCCATAGTATCAATGAATTATCTTATGAAGTTATGAGGAAACAACTTGGGGTTTTTGTTAGAGTACTTACTCATTGTGATATAGACTTACATGTGGTTGAGCATGAAATCTACTTGTTTTAAGGTTTAACTTTGATATGTAGTTGCTTTACATGCTCGCAATATGCTAGAGTTGTAGGAGTTAGTTTAATTCCTGAATTTTCTGAGTTAAATTTACTTTATTTAGTTTTAGTTCAATTTCTGCATTTTTTGAGTTAAGTTTACTGCACTTAGCTCAATTTAAACATTGTTTTTGGTGAAGTTTATTTTTCATACTTGGTTTTGTATCAATTTTAAAAAGTCACTTTCGCCTAGGGAAGTCATGCCCAAAATTTTATAAAGCCAAGGAGTTAGTTAAATTTTGACTTTCAAAGTTTAATTTTTATCAGCGTTTATATTTGGTCTAGTATGAATCTGAAAAGTCTTTGTCGTCAGGGGAAGTGCTGCCCTGTGTAGCATCGTATTCAGGAACGTTTGCTACCGAACGCGAACCAGCGCCAAAACCCTCCGAACACAAACATAAAAAATATATTAAAAAACCACAAAACTCCTTAGAAAAATATGAAAAACATACAGGTCGTATAAAATAATAATAGAAACAACTTTTGTCAATGAGGTATACTCAAATTCGTAACTGAACTCGAGTTAAAAATCAAAAACCGAAAACTATATATATATATTATATATATATATATATTAATATATTCGGACGAACACGTTTGGGACGCGTTCAGCCGAACACCCGAACATTTTCGGATGTTCGAAAAAACTCCGAACACGTTCGGTGTGCTACACAGGTGCTGCCCTGACTTTTACTAAATCAAGAAATTAGACAAAATTTGACTTTTTAAGGTCATAATTATTTTTAGATTTTGTATTTGAATATAAGATTCATGAAAAAAACCTTTAAAAAAAAAATGTTAAGCTCCCTTGCACAACGTACACGTATGGGGCCTTTCCGTAAGAAACGTACAAACATTATTTGTACGGAAACCTGTACGGGAACCTTTACGTTTTGTACGCCCCCGTACGAAAAAGAAAAAAAAAATAAAAAACAAATGTGATGTAACAGTACGAAACAAGCAACATTTGGCGGAACATCATCTTCATATTCTTATTAGCATTGAGAAAAAAAATATAAATAAAATAGTATTAAAAAAAAAAAAAAACACGTACAGGACCCCTAGCGTATGAGTAGCGTACGAGTACAAGAGTACGAATCCATAGTCGTACGAGGGTGCGTATAAGTGGCAGCACAGTTGTTAAGTTTGCACCTAGACTATCAGCCGGGCCGTCCGGGTCCCGGGTGTCGAGCCCGTAAACCAAGGAAGGTCCTAGTAAAAAAAAAAAAAAAAAATTTGAAAAACTATGAAACAAAACTATGTTATGCAGAAATGTAAACTGAACAACGTTTGCCTAGGGTCACCTCGAAATTATTCACCAAATTTAGAATTAAAAATTAAATTTTAAAATATTTTTGTTTATTTTTTATTTCTTGAAGCCCGGGCGAGCAAGTGATGCCGGACTACTCAGGGAGCCTAGGTTTGCACGAAAGTTTTAAAATATTGTGATATTAAATTTTTAAGAATTCCTACATGAACAAAATTCCATGTGAAGAAAAAAAAAAAAAAAAAAAAAAAAAAAAAATTTTGAGAACCAGTGGAAGTGGTGAGGAGAAAAACAAGTTTTTTTTATAAATCACTACCTTGCAAAGCACCGTTTGTTCAAGAACCGAAATATTTTATTTTTTTGATAAACTAAAAATATCATGTTTATAGTTCTCTAAGGTATGTAGCACGACGAACTTATTCGGGGGTTTCCGTAACACGGACACATGGTCTCCTAAACTAGTTTTCGCAGAGCTTGGTTTTTACGAAACTACTAAAAATCTAGGTAGCACGGCTAAATAATCTGGTCGGATTGTCTAATCGGATTATCCAGGATTATGATTATCCAAAAATCCGAATAATTAAAAAAATAGGCTCCTCCCCCCCCCCCCAAAAAAAAAACAAAAAAAAGTGGTATTGCGAATGCAAAATACAATAGAACTACGTTTCTGTTTCATAAAAAGCTTGATAGGTTATGGAAGGGTTCAAAGGGGGTAGGATAAGGAATAAAGGGGTTTAGAGGGGGTATGCTTAATTCGTTCTATAACTTTTTGTCTAAACATTATTTTATTTTTTTGTGTTATTTTTTATCTTCTTATCTGTTGAGATATCAACGATGACCTCAGGCCAAAATTTGTGTGTATCACTGATATGAATAACATATTGTTTTTCTCAGATTTTTTTTAGTTATGTTTTTTTCGGTAAAAAAAGAATATTTAGAGCAGGGCCGGATTTTTCATACCAGGAATTAATCCGGAATTTTTATCCGGGTTGAAAATTCTGAATAAACTTGGTCTGCCTGATATCCGGATTTGCTACCTAGCTGAAAACAGATTATAGTTTTATAAATGAGTATTCATTGAAAATATTTTTTTCAACATCTTTCGAGTTCGATTTGCAGTCCTTAAAGATTGTCTGGTTTGAGTTATGATTTTTGTCAATCGACTAAGAATGACTTATAGTCTTATAACATACTCTTTCCTGGAAATAATTTTTTTGCACATTTTGAAAATCGCTAGACGTTTTGCCCATTTTTTTGCCTCCTTTTTCGTAAAACAATTAGAAAGACTCTTTTATGTGTAAAAAATAATAGTTTGATTTTTACTTTTTTATTTTATTAAAAAATGTTAGATTTTATCGTTCTGTTAGGTTTATACAAATTTTGGAATGACACTTCTTAAGAGGGATTGTTACCAAAATTTTTGCAAACCTAAAGAATTAACTAAATTTTGTCTTTAAAAAAACTCAAGTTTTATTTTGAGTTTCTATTTCACTTAGTATAAATCTGTGAAGTGTACTTCTTTATGAAGATGTTAAATTAAATCTTGCTAATTCGGAGAGTTGGAGAAAATTGGACTCTCTAGAGTTAAAAGCCAGGTTGTTTTATCGGATGTCCGGTCCCCCCTTGACCGTCCGGGACGCCTGGGCCCCCCTTGACCGTCCGGGACGTCCGACCGGATGTCGGACCGGACAGGGGATGTCCGACCTAGCGCAAAAAAAAAAAAAAAAAAAAAAAAAAAACCTTTTTTGTTTTTTGAAAAAAATCATGTGGCTTCTACCTCGCATAAGGTGTATGCCACCAAAATTTTGGCTTATTTGAGCTAGTAGAAAAAAAGATAAGAATCTTCAAAGATTCTAATCCGAACCTATACCCCTCCTATCCCCACCAAAACCYCTCGTACCCCCCCCTCCCACCCCAAATAGCCCCCTATCACCAAATGCTAAAAAAAATCTGATTTTTTTTACGGGGGGTCTCTATGGCATGCGCAACACTGTCATAATTTATTTATTTTTATTTTTTTGTTTAGTGTCAAAAAGTCGTCGTCCGGAAATCTGGACGACGGGGGTGCCCTACGTCCGGGGAGACGTCGGGGGGAGGCGTCCGATCTTCGGACCATTGGTTAGATAGGTTAAAAGTCACTTGAGTTTTCATATTCAAACAAGCATAAATTATTGAAAGACACTTTCTGTAAAGATAATGTTGTCGAAATTTTTTGAAGAGTTAGATTATATTTTGATAGGAGAGTTATATTATATTTTGATAGAATAAATTTTCGCAATCCATCTTGTACAGGGGAGATGCTGCCGAATTGTTTTTTTTCTTTTGGCGCTTACTTAGAGGTAACATCATTTTTTTTGAGTAAAGTGTAATATGTGGGTTTATTTTTCATACATTTTTAGTTTAGTTTTGGGAATTGACCCGTGCTATGTTACAGGTTTTTTTTCGACCATTTCCATTCAAGATCTGATTAGTTTTAGTCTGATCCTACGAGAATCATCTCCTGTTACCTTTTAATAACAGGTTAGTTTTCGATTCATCGGTTTCTGACTCTACTTAAACCCATTCTCGCCACTCTACCTAAAGATCTTAGCCCTTTTGGGTTGAACTGTTTCTTTGGGTTTTGCCATAAATTTTATTGAATGACCATTTAAAAAGGTACCGAGTGTTTTATTATGGGAGGTTGGACAAAGGTTTGAGGGTTGTGTGGATAAGGCAAAGGGATATGAGTGCCGAGAGTGGTTGACGTTGATCCCGTGTAGTGCGTGGTTTGTCCATGTTGAATCATTGATGTGATTGCAGATATGTTTTTTGTGAGTAGAAGTCCATATTTGACTTTGCCTGTAATCATAAGTATATTTTCGAAGGAAGTCGCATAGTGATAGTGGGAATATTCGCCTCTTGTTTTTCTATAACCCTGTTGTTTATATGTGATATGCATGCATGGTCTACTAAGACCGTGTGTGTTGGCGAAACAGACCGTATTGAGAAGAAAAAAAATGTTTCCTTTTTAATTTTTTATAGCTGGACGTTAAAGTCCATAGCAACTATGAATCCCCCACGGCGGCGACCATGCGCGGCCAAAGCCGTGACCCTACGACCATGAAAACAAAATTCAAAAAAACAAAAAAATTCAAAATATTATAGAAAAAACATATGTTATGCAAAAAAATAAACCGAACAACTTTTACCTTGTGGTCATATCCAAAAACTTTACTGAATGTGAAATAAAAAAACACATAAGCTTTATAGTTTTTTCTAGGCTACGAGCCGGCCGCCCGGGTCACCCTATTTTCCCGGTCGGCCCGGCCGTGCAAGGACCAGGGAAGGTCCTCCCCCCCCAAAAAAACCTCAAAAAAATACGAAAACAAACTATGTTATGCAGAAAAATAAAATGAAGAACTTTTGCCTCGGGGTTACACGAAATTCTTTACCATATTTAAAATAAAATTTTTAATTGAAAACTGATTTTTATTTTTTTGTTTTTTTTTAATTTCCTTTTGGCCCGGTCAGCCAAGTGGACCCGGGCCACTCTGGTAGGATAGGTTTTTCTTAAAAAAAAAAAAAACAGCTTTTGCATTAGGAAAATTAATTTTTGAATTTTTAAAATTCAAATATGAAGTAGAAAAAACAAAACAAAATTACGCTATGTAGATCTCGAAAAGATCTACGATATCATATTTATTTATTTTTTTGGGAATTTTTTTAACTCTAAAAAAATTCTTGAAAGTTGCGGCCGCACCCAACCGCGGCCGGAGGGGAGGCTGCTGTGATCATGGCCGCCCGCCGAGTTTGACCTCGCGACCATGATCGTCGGTGATACATAGCATAGCAACTGTGAAAGTCAAACCCCTTGACCTGTTTTCAGGCCTCGATAGATGGAACCCCACTTTCAGTGTTAGGGGTATCCAACTGCTACCAAGAGCCGAGACCCGCCTATCACTCAGTCTCGCAGGGTGCAGAAGACGGTAGGATTCGCAACCGCCTTGGTGGTTGTTTAGCGTGTCAGCCGTCACTTGAGTGTCGAAAGTGACCCTCAAGACCATTGAGGGCCACGTGATTATTGACAATACATAGTACACCATCGTTGCGACTTCTTGCGTATTCATGCATGACGAGTCGATATGAGGAAGCCTGCATCCACGCGGTATTTATTTTGAGTCTCGCCTGTAGCGCCTAACTGAATCTTATGTCAGAAAAGTTATAAGTTGGATAAAAAAAATGTCTAGTAACGTTTTCTGTGTATGATTTGATTGCTGTTTTGACGTGGTGTAATGCGTGGTAAGGAGGACTCGTCCTAGTCGACTGGCGCCGAGCCGCGCTTGGGACATCAGCCCCTAGTGTGTTGGCTCGCATGCGGGTCCGATTAAGGCGTGTGACCGTGCGTACCCCCTATGCTACATCGTACGAGAAACGCCCTCGACTGGGCTACCTCTGCGATTGCAACTGAGTAGCTTCCACACGTGGTTCAATAGGTCGGCGGGGATACGCCCGTTATAGGGTGGTAACAACTCCTTGGGCGGAGGTAAGTCGTACCTCTCGTGACCATATCTTGTCGTAGGGGTTTGCGAGAGGTATGGTTAACGCACTCGGCTGGAGCGGCTGAAGCTCCACGCCGAAGAAGTCTTGCACAAATCCTACGTGACGCGGTCGGGAGGGCCCCTTGAGAGACCGATGCGCTCGACAATGTTTTGAAAAGTAGGAAGGCCTCGTCGGCCATTGATTTCATGCATGCCGCCGTAAAAAAGGAAGGGTACCCCTAAAGCCCGTTAAAGATCGCAAAGCACAAATAACAAAACTCAGGGCTTTGGAAGCTCGTTGGGGTACAAAAAATGGCGCATCACAGACACCTGCATCACTGAGCAGTCACATATACACTCATTCGACATTGGCAACCAAGATCATGTACATAACTCAGTCTTTAAGCATGCACTCGGGACCCAGGTTAGCAGTGATGAAGAAAAGCCGAAAGTCTCCTGCAACTTATTTTAAAACATGAAAATGATAGTCATCATATGTGAGCAGTCTACCAATGACCAATTACGAGGCGTGCACCTGGCGGCCAATCATCCACCGCCCTGGTCCGCCCAGAAGCCTTGGGAGGTTGACAGCAAAGGGATACGTGGAGAAGAGGATGATAAACAAGAAGAGAAGACTTAGTTGGCATGTGCATTGGTGGGAAGCTAGCTTGCATCCAATATGAGTTCAAACTACCTACACACATGCACAGACAAGAAAGTTGTGAAAAAGAAAAAGCGAAGAAAGAAAGTACCCCAAATCAATACTGTTCTTTTGACAGTGAGGTCGCTATTCGGCCACGCATCCCTACATTGCCAAATTTCAACGACAAACACCGAAAAATACTTATGCCATGACCCTTTAACTTTGCTCAAACCAAGATGCGTCCTTGCGGCCCAAATCAGGGTTTAGTCTGAAGGGTGAGTGTTTCCATGAGGTACGGACCCTGGATCATCACCTCAAGGCTCACACTTCCTAGGATTAGCATAGCACCGGTGGGCCCTTGCTCCTTACCACATTCGGACCTTTTTGTTCTTCTCTCAGTTCAACTTCCACTACCTACCTCTACTCTGAAGGCTATACAGGAGACCCCTGCAAGCATAGCTACCTCGCTATGAAGGGATTGCATGTTGCCCCTTTTTTGGCCCCGTTGCCTGAATTGCTTAGGGTGCCGCAGGGTTGGGGTCACCGGTGAGGGCCCCGGCCCCCTGGCTAACACAAGGATCAAGCATTTCCCAGTAGCTGCGCCTCGCTTTCAATCTTCCTCCGCTCCTATCGAGTAGACAACTGAGCATTTGCCAGTAGCTACACCTCCCTTTTCAACTTCCCCTACCACAACTGAGCATTTGCCAGTAGCTACACCTCCCTTTTCAACTTCCCCTACCCCTATCGAGCAGCCACTCGATGAGGGTGGGGGAAGATGAAAAGGAAGGCACAGCAGCCACAGCTGCTTGCAAATGCTCAGCCCTTAAGTTAGCCTGCCCTCACCGGCGGCCACAACCCTGCACCCTAAACCACTGGGGCAAGAGGCAACAGCAACCCCTTCCTCGCCAGGTAGCTATGCTTGCAGGCGTTCCCTGTGTTAGTCTTAGGAGTCGTGGTGTATAGCCTTAGAGTAGCGGTACGTGGTGGAAGGTGATGTATAGCCTGAGTAGCGGTACGTGGTGGAAGGTGAATCGAGGGAAGAACCGACGACAAGTCCGTGGGTGCAACTGGGTGGTAAGTGGCCGGGACGAGCCGGGACGACTGGTGCTATGATCGTGGTAGGAAGCGTGAACCTGCTGAAAACAACGGCCAGGATCGTGCTTTTTGGGGCATGAATATTACATCCGTTGGGTCTGGTCCTATGGCTGGTGGTTCGTCGTCGCTACCAGTAGGGCAGGGACTCAGGGAGTCGTCAGCGACAAGCTATGACCGAAGTCACGAGGAACCACCAGTGAGGGTGTGCCTCACGGTCACGCCAATGCGTATCATATAAATAGCCGCGTCGTACTCGGTTCTGGACGCAGGTGTTCGACGACAGAAAGCTGGCTGGCTGGGTTGACGTGCGAGGGCTCTGTTAAGGTGGGTTCGGTTCACACTACGGTTGGCTGAGAGCTCGAAAGTGTGTGCGTAGCTTCGACTTCGTAGACGCTCGGGCATTTGAAGACATTGAATAACGAAGAAAGCTCTGTTGAAGGCAGCTATGGAGACAACTATGGCGACTGGCGTAAGGTACAAAGTAGTGCTTGCACTGACGATGATATGCGTGTTCGCAGTCGTCGCAGAGGCCGTGGGCGGCTTGACGAAGACGGGCGAACGGCGTCTCGAGTACACTGAACGCCATGAGGTCCTGAAGTCAGAGGGAGGGTCAGTGTCTATATGGGCAGAGTCGTTCGAGCACATAGCCGACGCAGGTAGGAGGTTTTCAGCGGCGCACCTTACGCTGGAGGAGGATGGCTTCTTGCTTCCTAGCTACTCGTCGGGCCATCACGTGATCTACGTGCTTGAAGGCTCAGCATACGCAGGACTGATGACGCCGTGGGGTATCCCGGCAACGCTTCGGAGACTCAAGAAGGGGGAGATGCTCGTAGTTCCGCGTGGCTGGGTGTCGTGGATTTGCAACCATCACCACGAGGGCGGTCAGAGCACTCATCGCCACGAGAGCGAGAGGGAGGGCGGTCAGAGCCACGAGAGCGAGAGGGAGGGCGGTCAGAGCCACGAGAGCGAGACGGAGGGCGGTCAGAGCCACGAGAGCGAGAGGGAGGGCGATCAGAGCACTCATCGCCATGAGAGCGAAAGGGAGGGCGGTCAGACGTCCACCTTTAAGGCGTTGGTAGTCACGGATTTCCCAGCACCACCGGCGAGCGAGAAGGGTGGGAAGACTGAGACGGACGGGTGCTATTTCTTGGCCGGAGGCTCGCAGCGAGAGGGCGAAGGGTGCGCAGGGCACGGCGGCGTTCTTCACGGCTTCAGTAAGGACGTGCTCGCCCAAGTGTGGGGCGTGGACGAGTCAGATGTGGAGAAACTACTCCATTCGCAGAAGGGGGTGGGGATCGTGAAGGTGAGTAAGGCTCAGCATCCGGAGTTGTGGGAGCGGTTCGTGAGTAAGCTGTCACACATGGAAATTCTGAGCGACGCGTTTAGATTCGTGGATGGGCTCGCGCACACCGAGCGGCATGAAGGTGGTCACCGAGAGCAGGGAAGCGCCGCTTGGTTCTTGGGAGATTTCACCTACAATGTGGAGGCAGCGACTCCTGCGGTCCGCAATGAAGGCGGTGAAATTCGGCTCGTCAACAAAGAACTGCTGCCGGCGCTCGGAAAGTTTGGCCTGAGTTTCTCTCTCGCAGTCGTTAAACTTGAGAAGGGCGCAGTGAGGGTCCCAGCATGGTCTGTCAATGCTCACTTGATTGTGCACGTGACCAGCGGTAGCGGGCGGATTCAGATCGTCCATCCGGACGGCAGCAACGCTCTGGACACCGACGTGCATGCTGGGTCTGTCGTTGTCATCCCGCGCTTTTATCCGTCGGTAAAGGTCGCCTCGAAGGATGAAGGTCTCGAGTTCGTCGGTGTGATGACGTCTTCACGACCGTTTTGGAGCCGTCTTGCTGGTCATAACTCCTTGCTTAGTAACATGCCGGAGGTCGTCGTTAAAGAGGCGTTCAACATTCCCAGTGATCTTGTGAAGCAACTGCGGTCCCGGAGGGCGGAATATTCCGTCATTCTGCCGCCTTCGAGCTCTCAGAAAGAGCAGCAGGAGGTGTGGGAGTTGTAGAGGTAGCTGCTCGCATGAGGACTAAAACGCGGAGGGACATGCGCCGATAACTTGGCGAAGCATCAGGCAGCAGCGGAGTGTATAATAGATTTCTATGGCATTGTAGCCGCAACACTTGGAGCACTCGCAATTGCTCTCGTCATTTGGGTCAGCAATCCACCAATGCATTATTTGGATTGTGCTTGTCATTGACGAAGCGGATTTCATAGATTTGTATGTCATTGTTGTCACGACACTTGCGGCACGCGGAATAATTGCTCTCGACGCACTTTGGTCAGAAATCCGCCATGTGATTGATTGCGCACGTGATTGACCGAATGCTAGGCACCCGGTGTCGTTTTATGGGTCCAAGCAGGAGAGAAAATGAGTGAGACTGATAGATATGGTGGCGGTCCGAATGAGGCAGCCGATCTTCTGTCTCGTAGATTTCGTAGTTTGTGAAGTCGTGGATTCGTCGTCTATCTTGTATAGTACCGTAGGTCGTTTGGGAGGCCGGACTGAATGCGACGCTTATGGCGGCAGTAGACGATTGGAGGTTTTTGATGTCGTGTACACGTGAATGATGTGTATCTGGTTATACACGTGAATGATGTTTGGGTATAGTTGCGAATCTCTGCGGATCGTCTATTAATGTTTTAGGCGGCGGAAGATGAGTAGAGGTACGCATAGTACAGCTGGTGTGAGATGTTTATATCTGCGGATTGCGCGTCGAAGATGTATACGAGTAGGATAGTGCCTTAGTACCTGCGGTGGTACATCGGTGAAGCGCGGTGTTGGCGCTGCTCTGATAACACGGCTCCGGCTGTGCCCACTGTCATTAGTGTACAATGCTTGTAGTTGAGTGCTGAGGAGATGAGTGCGGTCGGCTATCTTTGTCCGCGTATGCTGCTTTTANGCTTGTAGTTGAGTGCTGAGGAGATGAGTGCGGTCGGCTATCTTTGTCCGCGTATGCTGCTTTTACTTTTGAACTGTTAGGTGATTTGTGTTGACTGCCCAGTGTGTGACATGGTAAGCAGCCTTGAAGCTGCTGTAGTGTGACTGGCTTGTCGATGTTTTCTTGTCATTTTGTGTAGGCGGTTCTGTTGTCGAGGTTCGTGTGTAGACTACTCTGTGTTGTCAGTTCCTGACCTTCAAAACCTTCAAAACGAGCCTTGATGATTTACTCGTTTGTCGATTGTCGATGTTTTGTAGTCATGTGACTTGTAGTGTCTCGCAGATGACGTCCTGTAGTGTGGCTCCCTTGTCTCAGAACAGGCCTCGGCAGTTTGTGACCCTCAAGGCCTCGGCAGTTTGTGACCCTCAAAACGAGCTCGCAATTGACACGTGAGCTTGCCTTGTTTGTGGATGTTTTGCAGTCGTGTGGTGTTGGTAGTTCCTTGGCAGCTGTTGTTTCAAAACGAGGGGACCAGCTGCTCAATGGACTACGCCAACGAAATTTTGAAATGGGTTTCCCTGTGACACAATAGTTTTCGTTTGTTCGGGTGGAATTCTGTCTGAGTTAGATTTGGCTTGTGAGTATAACAGCAGTGTGCCCGACTTGGATTTTTTTTTTGTACGATGGAATTCTGTCTTAGACAGGTGGATTTGCCTTTTGAGTACAACATCAGTATTGACGTCAGGATCATTTTTTGCGGTTTTGTTTGTGGCGTTCTTAGCTTTTGCAGTTGCGGCTGACTTGCTGTAGTGTGTACGGGTGGAATGTATGAGGTAGATTCGGCTTGTGAGTATAACATAGTGTTCGGGTGGAATGTATGAGTTAGATTTGGTTTGAGTATAACATCAGTGTGCCCGACTTGGAAAAAGAAAATATCTCTTGTTCGATGGAATTTTTCTTAGGCAGGTGGATTTGCCTTCTGAGTACAACATCAGTATTCACGTCAGGATCATTTTTTGCGGTTTTGTTTGTTGCGTTGGTAGCTTTTGCAGTTGCAGCTGACTTGCTGTAGTGTGACCTCTCAAAACGATCTGAATTTTGTTGAGTGTGACTTTCTTGTCAGTGTTTTGCAGTCATGTTGTGTTGGCAGTTCATTGCAGTTGAATTGCTGCGGTTTGATTGTTGAGGTTTATGTAGTCTGCTATTTTTACGAGTTTGGAATCCTGAAATCGTGATGATTGGTAGGACGGAGAAAAAAGAATCAGATAGGGACACTTGCTGAATGGAATCGAATGGATTGCGTCACTGAAGCTTTGAAATGGCCTAATTGAGTGCGCATGATAACTTTTTGTATTTTTTTTGGGACACTTGCTGAATGGAATTGAATGGATTGCGTCACTGAAGCTTTGAAATGGCCTAATTGAGTGCGCATGATAACTTTTTGTATTTTTTTTGGGGTTACTGAGGTGAGTCACGAGTTTAGTTTAAAATCCCCTTCAGGCAGCCCGTAAATCCAACACATCCCCACCCGACTCTAAAGCTAGGTTGGATGCAGTCACCATTTTCCTCACTTCGGCACAACATTCGCGAAATCGTGACTGAGGTGTTTTTAGACTAACACCGCCACTGCGCCTTGGTTTTCCCTCTTATTTTTGTTCGATGGAATTCTGTCGGAAGCAGATTTTGTTGTGAGTGTAACACGAGTGTTTCTTTGCATTGTGTCGTCTTACATCCTCACGTAAGGTTTATGTTTTTGTGGTACAGAACAGTTTCTCTGCATCGTCTGACTCGTATGTTCATCAATGGGGCGAGTTCGCTTCGGCAAAACGTCTGTATAAATTCCTTTGCATGGTTCCGTTGAAATGTGTCCGAGGCAGATTTTTCGTGATCTTAGCTCGCTGTCCATAGGGTAAAACCACCCGTTGTTTTTGTTTCGTTTTTTTTCTCTTCCGGGACGAAGTTGTTATCAGTGTCGAGTGCGATGTATTGGCATTGCGGCGCTTTCAGGGAAGCGGTTTAAATCACTAATTATTAACACGCCTCCCTCCACCCCCCCTCGACCGTCCGAATGGATAGAAAGGCTATGATGTCTATGGGCCTGGCTCTAGTACTCTCGACATGCAGAGAAGACTACAATTTTGGGGGGTTACTCCACTCCCGAAAAAAAAAAAAAACACTGATGAGAGGCCAGGGACGTTGCAATTCAACCCGGAGTTATGCCGGCAGCACCCGCCGGTCTTGTTTAACCAATTTCCCTTATGATATTCCAAAGATGAAGCATACAAAACAACCAACGACTGCTTACAGATTAGTACTCGGCTATTTATATGTTCTACCTATTCCTACGATGCTAATACACGGTCCTATACCCGGTCTGAAAACCGTCCTATTCGCCCGGTGGGAACTTGTTCCCAAGTACCATGCCACTTTGCCTCCCTCCGCCCCTGTGATGCCTACTGCGGCAGCTGCAAGGCTGCAGCAGAGTGGACCTGGTGGTGGTTTTTAATAAAACTATTGTATACGGTCTCGTACGAGAACCACCAACAATCCAAATGAAAAATATTTTACCTTACTGTTACTTTACCGACTGTCGCCCCCCTACCAGTAATCTCTCTGGTGTTACTGCTGTACCGTGCTTGCCCTTTCTCCAGTTGCTGCCCATGACGCCCTATTCGCCTGTGTCTTTGACTTTCCATCTCCTGAGGTCGAAGCAGTGTATTCTCCTCGCTGAGTCCACAGCCTCTTGCCCTTTCGAATTTTGTGTAAGCGTCGAGGCTATCAGAGTGGCCCGGGGTCACTTGCCCGGCCAGGCGAAAAAAAATAAAAATGAAATATTATTTCTATATTCTGAATTTGGTGAAGAATTTCGATGTGACCCTGAGGCAAACGTTTAGTTTATGTTTCTGCAGAACATAGTTTTTTCCGGATTTTGTTGAATTTTTTATTTTTTTTTCCGGGACCTTCCCTGGTCCTTGCACGGGCTGGCCACCTGGGACCCGGGCCGCCCGGCTGGTAGCCCAGGTGAGCGTTCCTTTTCTTCTCCGATCTGCCCGGATCTCGTTTGTGGGTGCGCCTCCTTGAGTGCACCTTCTCTTGCCCTTTCGAATTTTCTGTGGGCGCATTCTATCTTCTCCGGTCTGTCCCGATCTCGTTTGTCAATGTCTTTCTGATTCGCTCTCTTTTGGCACATGTCGATGGTGTGGAGGACAGTGGAGGCGGCCCACCGGGTATCATTGCACACGAATGGGAACAATTCGGGCACAAATAAATTAGGGTGGCAGTATCTAGGCTGCCGTACTGATGGTCTACGATTCGGTCTGAAAAGGATGTGAATTCTTTCAAATTTTATCGGTAACTATCATCCCTCATCTACGGTAATGTGCATCACGATTTAGCTGGACTGTCTTCGGCACTTGCACGGCCGGGCCGCCCAGGAAAACAAGATGACCCGGGCGGCCCGGTTGGTAGCCGAGGATGTGATCACTAATGTTGGTATCAGGGTCACCAGCCCGTACGTATGGAGGTCCCCGGGCAGACCTCCGTACGTAGGGGCGTTCGGGGTCCCGTACGGGGTCCAAACCCGACGGCGTTCGGCCCCCGCCAAAAATTATTTCGGGGCCTAAAAATAATTATTTTTTTCTGAATTTTTCGTTCTCTATGACCTGAGGTACATGCCTGTAAATTTTCAAGTCATTTGGCTAAGCGGAATAAGAATTAAGAATCGCCAAAGATGGCATTGTCAAAACGTGCTCGCCCAGTGGCACGTATTTTTTCACTTTTTACTTTTTGTTTTCACTTTAGTTCGGGGTCTAAACAATTTTATTATTTTTTGAAACTTTTTGAGTGGGTTTTGTAT
>BFEA01000149.1:1736503-1760207 GCA_003427395.1 Chara braunii | reverse complement strand
TCAATCAATCAATCAATCAAACCTTTTTTTTTTTTTTTCTTTTAAAATTTTGCATCTGCATTTTTTTTAAACACCTCATTTCCCTGCAAAAAAGAAAAATCCAATTCTAAAAAAAATACAGGTGTACTCAGGGACCATATATCTCATGATAAAAAATGGCAAAAAAAAAATTCTGCTTTTCTTAAATCAATTTTAGTTTTTGATTTTTTAAAAATCTTAAACAAAGTCGGATTCCAAAAACAAAAATATAGGAGTGTAGGGTTTTTCAGGCCCTACACCTCCAGGGTTCAGCCTCTTGATGAGTCGGTGAAACTCCAACGAAACAGTTTGCCACAGCCTCTCGTTTATTGTCCTCTTCTCTCTCTCTGCCTACGGTTTACCGGCCTGTTCTGTTTGTGACGATATATATATTTACGTATTTTTAGGGGGGGGGGGAATATATTGAAAAACCAGGTCGTGGACTGGGCCTCATCGACCGCGGCCGCGACCGAGAATCTTGGCCGCAACGGCCGAAATGCCCGCGGCCTCGGCCGCGGGTGTCACATAGCGTAATGGTCACACCTCCGCCTCCTCCAGATACGGTTGCTAAGCCAAACAAATCCAGTGTCATACTAGAATTAACGAGGACGCTAGTTAACCTAATGCAGGAGAGCAAGAAAAAACAACGTGATCATAATACCCGGATAGAATATTTAATGCGATCAATGCGCCCCATCGCTGTCCGAGCGGCGTCGATAATGTCAGGAGCCGCCCCCGACCAAGTGATGGGTGACACTGTAACTAGCACCGACGTGTGCTGTACGTGTCACCAACTGGGCCACAAAGTCAGGGACTGGCCCAACTGACCAGCGCAAGCACGGATAGGAGCAGCCCTGCGGCAGCGGCACCCATGGCCAATGGACCAGAAAGGGCAGGCATAATGGTAGAAGAGGCTGAGGGGATAGGGAGCGCGATAATCATTACCGAGGAAGCCGCAAAGTTTATCCTGCTATTCAATACATCTCACTAGGTTACCCGGGATTGAGAATAATTGGAACCATCCGCCCCGCAAACGAACAACGTGAAATAACGGAGTGGAGACCACCTCCCGGGGAAATGAAATCGGGTGGCCCTGCTTTTGTTACAAGGGAAATTGATGCCCTGAACATCGTCTGAGTCCTGCAGTCTGGACCACCGAATTCCATTGCCTATCGGGCACCTGCTATCTTTTTTTTTTTTTTTTTTTTTTTTTTAAACGCCCTTGCCAATGTTAGTGGTGCTGATAAGACAACATAAAAAATTTCTAGAATTAAATAATCATTCTATAGTGAAATTACATTCTAAATTCTAAATTTTCATTCCATCTTAAAAAATGTCATTCAAATTTTAAAATTTTTCATTTTACTTAAAAACTTTCCCTCCAACAATGGGTTATCCCTTCTTATTTGAACTGCATGCTAGAGATGGAATGAAAATGTGGACGAGTTCATGAAATATTTTAATTGGACTGTCATTCTAAGTAAGGATTTCCAGTCATAAATAGGTTAATCGAATCTAAATTAGAAGATATTTCTTGTAGTGGAATGAAAATTTAATTTAAACATTTCATAAACTCGTCCATAATTTTATTCCATCTTGAACAAATAGATGTAGTTGGAAGGGAAAACTCATATTTAGACGGGATCTTATCAAATAAAACTGAAAATTTTAAAATTGGACGAACATTGGAATGATAATTCATAAATATGAATGATTTTATTTTTATGGAATGTTTTTTCAACTTTCATTTCTCGTGGGAATTTTTTTGTTGGAGCAGACACCACTAGCACCTGGGGAGAGGCTCCATCTATTGGTGGGAAGCAGCACCTGTTGGAAAACGGGTCCATCGTCCCATATACAAACCAAAGTTGGGATGTATCAAAACAAGATTGTGTAGGGTTCCTGCCAGCATTGATTACCTTGGGATCCAAGGGATTGGCTGAGCAGGCAATTGGAGAGAGGGGGAACCTCTTCGCCCTGAAACCGACGCCAAATCCCTGCTGCTACACACTAGTTCCTCCCTCCCCCTACTAATGAATGCTTTAGAGACCAGGGTAGTAACTGAGCAAGAAATTGGACGATTTGAAGAAATGATTTCATCCTTTTTTTTTTACCTCCGAACACATTTGCGGGGCAGGTATTTACTACTACATCCTAATTCCTCCCTCCCCTACCAGCCCCAATCCCACATCTTGGTAGTATCTCACTGAGTCATGTAGATTGGTCCTCCTACGAACCCCCTCCTCCGTACCACTGTTCTCCCACCATGGCTAAAGCTGGTGGCGGGAAAGGGTCTGGGAAGTCAGAGGCAGGACGCCACGGTACGTCTGGGCAAACATTTATCCACTCTTGAAACTGAAGATGATAATCCCTGTCTTCATGCCCCACTATTTTCCCCTCCCCTCCCTTTCCCCTTCCCCTTTCCAGCGGATTTTTGCAATAGAATTCTCCAAGGTCCCCCCCAACCAGTCTTTGCTGAATTGTTGAATATGCTTTTTGATTTATGCTTTAATATGTAGGGATGTTAGTTTCTCCTTCATTTTCCCCCATTTAATGGTGATTTCGGCTTGCATATGCAGCCTGATTTCCTCTTGTAGGATTCTGCCAAGGAAAATGGCGAACACGTTTGTTGCAGGGGTACTGATGGGTTGCGGGTTGGTCAGTGCACCAGGCTGGGTGTTCCGCCCGACCACAGTTGACGGGTTCAGTCCATCAAGGTGTCGGGAGCCGGACCCCTGACCTTTTATGGAACATAGGGACCACATACCCAACAAATTGTCATACAGATAGCCCTTGCCCTATATCGTGTACTGTGACTGGCACAGTCGTTCCTTACACCTAGCCAGGACAACAAGATGTCGTCTTACAAAGAGCCCCTGCCCTTTTATGTTGTGCAGTGTCGTTCCCTGTACCTAGCCAGGACAGGACGGGAACCCATTTTATACACTGTTAATTCGCATTTAATAACGACTATTCATGTACGAAGGGCTCAAAACGCCCCACCACAACATTCACCCCATCAACACTACATATACTGACCATTTATCCTCACTTAAAGTGCCGCATAAGGCCCGATTGGCCCATGTACAGTGTATTCATTCACATTCGAAATAGTTCACTTTTTAGAAAAAAGTTCAGTTTTTACGACATGTGTATTATACACAATGTCTTCTCCATAGCGCCCAAAATACCGTCCTCCTCCCTAGATTAAATATGTTATCCTCAAAGGTGGTAGTTTGTTCCGGGTGCCATGTTTAGCACAACAGTGCTCTCCAATCCCACGACCAGGCTGTCGTGGTGCCTATCTGTCTCCATACCCTCTCCCACCATCTCCTTAGCCATACCGAACCCGGACATTGAAGGAAGATGTGTTCGATTGTTTCTGGCCGACATCGTGATGGGAAGACGGATGAACAACGTTTGCAACATGGCAGAGCTAGCCCTCGCTGTTCCAAGGTTGTCCTGTCAATCAGCCAATCGTTTGTGGGTAGACAGCGGTGCTCAATTTACCATTGCAGTGATGCCACTTTCGCTGGGGATTCCTTGCTCAACCTAAACCATTTTACTGAGCAAAGGGTCTCTTTCCCCACATTCAGGTGTCGCATCCATCTATTTTCCACCACATCCCTTAGGTCCATTTTGGGGCACAGCAGCCGATAGGCTGACTTGACCGATTGTGTATGCAGTTGTCGCTACCTTTGTTTTCCCCTGCCCATGGTTAATGTCCAACTCCAATTTTCCGGGTCGAAACCAAGATGTGAGATTGGTGTGGCCAGTTTGTATGCCAGCCAGCCATCTTTTTCTTTTAAAATTCATATTCGGAACAACTCTGGTTTTTTATACGATCGCTGCATCGTACATTGTCTCCTCTCGTTCTTATAAGTCTGTCGTCTTAGACCTTGTGGAAAAGGTTAACCAACACTTTTTCTCCTCCCTTTCGTGGTTGGAATATGCCCACAATATTCCCTACTACTCCCTCTTGTTCCTTTATGGCCACCCAATCTCCCTCTTCCAGTGCCGGTCCTTTTTGAAGGATACGAACCCAATCTAAGGGGACCGCAAAAATAATTGTCTCTAAGGCCTCCCCTACCTTGTGATAGTATCTCAGTTTTTCTCTCAGCTTAGGTTGAGAAATCTAATCCCCCCACTCATGATCCCAGATATCCCCCACTCTTAAGATACCGTATTTGGTCCATCCTTTCCAAGGGGTGTCAGTGCATTGTAGCACCCCAATGTTAGAGTCGGTTATCCACCGGTTGCCAAAAATGGGTTGTCTATGTACTTCCACCCAGCGTCGCAGTGATGTTTTATTCGGGGGGGGGGGGGGTTCCTCCATGTTTTTATAAGTAAGGTCTTGAAGGCATCATTATACAGATCCCTTTTGGCTGCTTGCCTGTTTGTATCAAGTTCGTCCTCTCCCGCCGGTGATGGTTTAGGAACAGGCCAATACCGGTCCTCCAGCCAGGTCGTCCGAGTCGGGTCTATGTTCGGGGGGGGCAGTGGGGCCAACCTACTTATTTGTTGCAGTGCCGATGCTTTCCATGGGGTTTGTGGGTAAAAAAACAAGTGTTTTACCCACTGCAGGGCTAGGGCCATCACCTGGGCGGTTGGGTCTATAATCCCTAGTCCACCTTTGGTTTTTGGTTGAACCACCGCTTGCCACGCCACTCTACTAATAAACGACGTTTTCGTTAAAAATGAACTATTTTGTAAAAAGTGAGCATAATGAAATTAACGAAGTAACCGAACAAAAGGTAAATTGTAAAACAAAAAAAAATAGGATTTTAATATTCCGGCATAATGTAAACCTGGAGCAGAGAAGTGTCGAAATGATTAGAATATAAACGAAAAAAATGACATCATATGCGAAGGAAAGAATTGCGAAATTTGTAAAACCCTTGACACATTCAAACAAAGAGCAGCTCTCCAAAGTCCAAGTCTTAGACCTTAAGTTGCTTCAAACTATAAGAACACCCTTCATATGGAGACCGTTGAAGGAAATTTAAATGCAAAAGTCCATTGGCAATTATATTAAAAGCAAAGCAGTGCCACTTACATCATCTCAATGGTGCGTCTATGAACTCTTAAAATTACACATTGTCAAAATCTTCGTCAAAGTTGACTATAATTGAAATCAACTTCTAGGCACTGCTAGATAACACTTCAAAACGATATTCTAAGGCTACTTGAATCAGATCTTAGTACGTAATGGACATATTAACACGATCTGCGTGATAAATTTCACGCTCTCCTTATGTGAATTGTCCAATCTTCTACAGTGCCCGTCTCATTGTGCCCATCGAATGTGGGGTCCTTGTACTCTACGTAAGTTTCTATGACTTCATACTCTCGCAGCAAAAGACTTCGTACATATGTAATCGCTGTGTCCACGAGCCCATCCACGAGTGCTTTGAGCGACGGTTGGTCCATGATCCTCCTTCCAAATGCTTCCCGTCTTCGTCCGTCGATATCATGTGCATTGGATATGTTTGCACTTGTAGAATGATCTTTATGAATAAGAAAAGAAAGCTTGCAGCGCCCTTGGATACTTGACGCTGCACAGTACAAGGTCATCACCTTAAAGTCGTTGTGGTAGAACTTCCCTGCTGAATAGTACAATTCTGAATACAGTGCGTGCACTTCTCGCGGATATTCTCTTGTTCCACAACACCTACGACCACAAATATACAAACATTGTAGAGGATAATGCTCCCAACGATCCGGTGCGATATCAACATCTCTCACACTGAGTACTGCACCCTCGAAAACCACTTCAGGTGTGAAAAAGATAGACCCCATATCATGCCATACATTTCTGCCTCACACCGTATTGCTTGGCGGCCATCCAGTCGTTGAATGAACCATTCTGCAACACATGAAATACAGAAGCTCAATGACAACTAATTGATACAGCAATACACTCGAATGAAATATGATTACGTCTTCTCAACGACGTACTTAAAGTCTACTAATCTTCATCATAGGGAAGTAAAAGGCAAGCCAATGATATATAGTTTAACTATATATGAATGGAAGCTCAATGGCAAGTAAATGGTACACCAACACGCACAAAATGAGGTCTTCTCAGTGACTTATCCTATTGGTCTTCATCATCTGGAAGTGAAAGACATGCCAAGGCTTTCTCTCTGACCGGTTTGGGAATGTGCACTTTATTTTCCAAATGCAACGTCCTTGATGACCAGCTCCACAAAACACAGTTCACGTGCTGCCACTGCTGTGATGTTGTGTTGTCTTTCTTCCATATCTTCTTTCATGCATTTGCATATTGCAGAGAAAGGCTTTTGACGACAGGTTGTGGCACCCAATATTCAATAAGAACATGATTGAAAGCAGGCAACTTCCTATCGTTGTCAATATTAGAAATGACTCCACCCATCCACACGGGAACTCCCTGATCGATATCATCTTGCGAAGGACGCAAGAGAACGAATTGACCATTTTCGACATCCACAACCGGGTCGAGCTCTGCTTTTGGATGCTCATTGGCTGACCTAACAAACAACGGCTCCTTATTCTCATTGCTCTGCAAGAGGAAGGCAATATCAATATCCTCAGCATCGTCCTTCGTAATTCTGTCCCGCGAGGGCCAAAAGTCAGCCTTGAGTGATGTTTTCGCAAAGCCAGACCCATAATTTTGTTCGATTGTGTCGAGGAAAGTTTTCCAGTGTGAAAGAGCACTCTCCTTTGACAAGCTAACCTCATCTTTCATTCCCAACCACTCGTGCCGCTTGTTTTCCAACCACTCAACAAATGTCTTCACGCCTTCAATTCCTAATTTGAAATCCAAATTCTTATCCTTAGCGGGTTAACCACGTGATGTTTTTGTAACAGGTCGAATAGGTGACGGGAGAACAGGTGAAGGCTCGAATGGCCATTCGGGTCCAGCATATGCTTTATTTTCATCTCGTTTAAAGCAATAGACCGGAGAAGACCAGTGCGGAGAAGTGCAATACTCTTTCCACTGGAACACAGGATTGTCATCCTCCATATAAAACCTAAATAAATGTGGCTTTGTATCACCGGTCAGTCTGTTGACCATGAAGGGCTTAACAGCTCCCCGCCAGTTAGCAATTTCATCTATAAATGTGCACAAAGGACGCTCTTTTTGGGAACTGGCAACGAGTTTGAACAGGTCGAGCATGGTATAAGCATCGTGCATTTTCAGTTTGCGAGAGAAATGACTGAAAGTGGGTCCAACGTCCGTATGTGTATGTCCTACCAACATAAAACCGAATTCGACTTCTTTGAAGAAGCCAAATTTCACCAAAGCTGCGGCCAGAGACAAAACGTATTTGTTTTTGTTTTCTCTCCAGCAGTTGTCGGCTTGTATCCTCAATTTAGGAGGTAAGTCGCTTGTCGCCTCTATGTCACGCAAAACTTTCATAATGGATGACACCACAGCATTGGAATCATGTGAATAGCAAGGGTACCATGTGTGAACATGCACCGATGGTGAACGGCCGTGTGCGATAATAGCTGTTAAATTTGTTTTCGTCATTGGAATATTCGTAAATGCCTTCGACTTGTTTTCTCCGCCAAAGTGTGGAATACTCATCTTGCTTTGGTCCATACCGTCAATAATGATGCATAAACTAGTGGAACCTGGTCTCTTTGACTCATCCTTTCACACCTCATAAGCAGCACGGTGTTGGAGCTGCAAGTCCAAGTGTCTGTGGCGTTTCGAAACGAAATAATCATGCACACGTACGAACTTCGCAGAATTGATAGATTCTTTGAACTCAACACACTTCTCGCATTTCGAAATTTTTGATCAACTTCATGGAATTTCATATGCCAGAAGTGTGTTCTCCACATGTTATAGAAAACTTGGAGAGAAACAGAAGGGACAGCCAGGTTGTCAAATTGTGACTTCAACAACTTATAAATGTCAACCTTGTTATAGCAAGCAGGCAATCTCAAAACCACTCATGATTCTCCATCTTTGATCCTCATGTCATTGGGCATAGAATCTCCATTGTCACGCACAAAGGAGCTTAGTTTGCCGAACATCGTCGCATATGTTGCAGATGTGCGTCTGAGTCCAGTGCTGCCATGCTCCGGCATAATATAACCTTTTGACAAAGTCACCCTCTTTTTCAAAAATGTATTCCTGCACAAACCCAGTGTGAAACACCATGCACTAATGCCCACCTTTCTTTTCCCCACAATAGGTTGCACAATCTCTACAGTAATATGCACTTTGGACAGCTTTGATGTCTTCCATGGTCATGCGAGCGCAACAATCTTGTTTACAACAAACTTGTCCACGCACACTTGCCAGTGCTTTTTTGGTGAGCTTTCTGTGAACTGTTTGCAGAATCTTCTTTGACCAAGGCATTATGACACGGAAAGTGTAAGGACGCTTCTCCGATGACAAACGTTTTGGGAAAAATGTCATCAAAATCAGAGATGACATCAGAACTCTCCATACCGTTGCGACAGTAGTGGTCAGTGGCATCATCATCGCAAGGTTGTGGATGATCTATTTTGTCTGGAGAACTGTTGGCATCAGATGACATCGAAGCACCAGATTCCGAACCATCTTCATCACTCTCGCCAAACAGAAGGCCTGTGCACTCAAAATCTCGTAGCAAACTTCTCGGTACCCACATGATACGATCTACATCGGATGTGTTCCTATCACCGGAGGCGGCCCTACCCTGACCTTTCGAACCTTCTGCATCAGAGGTTTTCACTGGTCCGCCCAAGGCTGGAAATGCACTTTCGCATGTGGTTTCTTCATATGCAGCCATCCGGGACCTTTATGATCAGGAGATTCTGAAGTTATTTGAACGTCTTGCGAAAACATTGGCAGGTCCGGCGGAGGAAGCTCATCATTAGGCAGTATATTAGATGCCACACAGTCCATGCTTTCCAAAGTTGTGCTGGCAGCTTGCCGCGGTGCATGCCCACCACAAGCCATTTAAAACGTTTCTGCGATGACAAAACAGTGGACCACTGGCACAAGACATGCATATCAGTAGCAAATCCGCAGCTAGATGGATCACATGCGGTATATGTAGAGCGCAACATATGTGGTTCAGCGCGACCACTGCTAGCCACACACAGCCGATGTAAGGGCCGTGAATGCAAAAAAAAATACATTCTTCAACAGAAGCGATGCACGAGAGACACGACGACTGGCTGTCGCGTTGAACGTGATGATCTCCCGCCGCGGTCGTGTCGAACACGACGACGCATCATCGCATTGCACAACACAACAGGCACACACTGCGAGAGCCACCGTCACCGTATTCTCACGACAGCGCGGTCATGTTCAACATGCCCTCGCTCAGCCGTTATCTTGTCACAATCGATGCCCGTGTCTGTATGACAGCCACCGCCGTCCACCGCCGTCGTGTTGAAGATGACGATGAGCGACCGCCTTGTTGTTGAACGCGACGGTGCTTTCGTGGCGAACATGTCCGCGCTCGACCGTCGCATGTTGAACATTACCATCGGCACGGCGGCGATTCAACGCGGTCGATTTCAACACTACGAGAGTGACCGTCATCGCATTGAACACGACGGCAGGGTCGGGGGGTGCCACCTCGGTCGTGTTCGACACGATGACAACGACCGTCATCGTGTTGAATACGACGACGGGGTCGTGTTCAACACGTGGTGTACATGCCCGCGCTCGACCGTCATCATATTGAACACGACCTGCGGTCGTGTTCGACACGAGGACAGCGACCGTCATAGGTTGAACACGACGGCGGGATCGGGGGGTGCCACCATGGTCGTGTTTGACACGATGACAGCGACCACCATCGGGTTGAACACGACGGTGGGGTCTGGTTCCAAACGTGTTGTACATGCCCGCACTCGACCGTCACCGTATTAAACACGACCGTGGGGTTGGGGGCTGCCACTGCGGTCATGTTCGACACGATGACAGCGATCGTCATCGGGTTTAATACGACGGTGAGGTCGGGGGGTGCCACCGCGGTCGTGTTGGACACGGTGACAGTGACCGTCATCGGGTCGAACTCGACGGTGGGGTCGTGTTCAGCACGTGTTGTACATGCCCTCACTCGACCGTCACCGTATTGAACACGACCTTGGGTTGTGGGGTGCCACTGTGGTCATGTTCGACAGGATGACAGCGACCGTCATCGGGTTGAACACGACAGTGAGGTCGGGGGGTGCCACCGCGGTCGTGTTCGACTCAGTGACAGCGACCATCATCGGATTGAACACGACGGTGGGGTCATGTTCAGCACGTGGCGTACACGCCCTCGCTCAACCGTCATCGTGTCGAACACGACGGTCGTCATGTCGGACTCGATGATGGACGGCTCTGTGAACTGTGGGAGAAATTTTCTTGACGTCCTGAAAAACCACGAATGACGAATAGCAGTAGTGGATGGGCGCGATTGGGGGGTTGGCGCGGGGGGGGGGGGGGGGGGGGGGGGGGGGGGGGGGGGGGGGGGGGGGGGGCGGGGCGGCGAGGATTCCGAACTCACCTGGGTCAAAGAAGGCACGAATCGGAGCAGCAATGCAGTTTCCGTGGCGGAGCAACGTAGCTGTCTTTCACGTCGACGCGAAGGTGACACTGCGCCGGCCTTTTGTCTGGGGGAGCGACGCAAGGGAAAAAACCCTTGGATCCTTCTGCGGAGCCCGTTTTAACAGTCGCGGACGACACCGACAGTCGAATCGTCGCCCCCCTTGGCATCGACTCCCACCGCAGCACCAGTTCTCCCCTCACCCGATCTTGGCCCTCAGCCGACGGATCGACGGCCCAGACTTTCCCGGGATTCGAATCGTCGCCCGCTGGGCACCGATTCTCACCGCGGCACCGGTTTTCCCCACACCCAATCCTGGCCCTCAGCCGACAGATCGACGACCCAGACTTTCCCGGGATTCGAAACGTCGGTCCCGCGGCACTGATCCCCCCGAGGCACCGGTTCCCGAACCCACACCCCGCAGGCCGCATTCCCTCGCAGGCCTTCCACAGAAAGTATAAATAGTGGTGTGGGCCCATTATTTCCCATTTCTGCAAGTTCGTCAAGAGCAACGGAGCGTTGCGGAGGTTCGCGAAGCGTCCAAGGCCGGCGGAGTGTGGACTCGCACATCGGAGGCTCGCGCAGAACGCAACGGAGATCTCGCTCGCACATCGGAGGTTCGCGCAGCATCGGAGCGAAGTTTCGAGCATCCGCATCGAAGGCAGCAGCGGAGGCCTGGGAGAACGGTAAACTGCCGTGAAGCAATCACGTGCTGCCACGTGGCATCTCCGCCCATGCAGAGGCCGCCGTCGAGTCGAACTCGACGGGGGCATTGTCGAGTCGAACTCGACGAGGGCATTGTCGAGTCGAACTCGACAATGGCCCGGGGTCATCGTCGAGTCGGACACGACAATGGGCCGGGGTCATCGTCGAGTCGGACTCGACAATGGCCTGTGGTCATCGTCGAGTCGAACTCGACAATAGCCCGGGGTCATCGTCGAGTCGAACTCGACAATGGCCTAGGGTCATCGTCGAGTCGGACTCGACAATGGCCTGTGGTCATTGTCGAATCGAACTCGACACTGGCCCGAGGTCATCGTCGAGTCGGACTCGACAACGGCCTGTGGTCATTGTCGAGTCTGACTCGAGAAAGGATTGGGGTTATTGTCGAGATGAAATCGACAATGGCCTGGGATCATCGTCGAGTCGGACTTGACAATGGCCAGGCCGCCGCCATTGAGTCGAACTCGACGGCCGGCCAGTACGGCGTCGTCGAGTCGAACACGACGGCCGCCAAGCGCCAAAGCCTCCGGCCACTGTCGAGTCCGACTCGACGATGACCCCAGACCGTCGTCGGTTTCCTGTCGACATTGTCGCGTCCGAACCGACGACGACCAGAGGCCGTCGAGTCGAACTCGACGGTGGACCAACGCCAAGTCATATGGCCAATGTCGAGTCGAAGTCGACAAAGGCCTGTGCCGTTGTCGATTCCGACTCGACAATGACCCCGGTGCGTTGTCGAGTTCGACTCGACAATGGCCATATGACTTGCTGCTGGTCCACCGTCGAGTTCGACTCGACGGCCTGGGTTCATCGTCGAGTCGGACTCGACAGTGGCCGGAGGCTTTGGCGCTTGCCGGCCGTCGTGTTCGACTCAATGACGCCCCAGTCGGACTCGACAATGGCCCGTGGCTTTGGCGATTGCCGGCCGTCGTGTTGGACTCGTTGGCCCTCTGCTGGCCACTGTCGACTTCGACTCGACGACGCCCTACTGTCCCACCGTCGAGTTCGACTCGACGACGGCGGGCTGGACATTGTCGAGTCCGACTCGACAATGGCCAGAGGCGTTGGAGCTGGCCGGCTGTCGACTTCGACTCGACAGTGGCCAGTCGGCCGTCGTCGAGTTGAGCTCTACGAACTAGACCGTCGGCAAGCGCCAAGGCCTCTGGCCATCCGTCTAAGCTTTGTTGATTGTCCGTCATCGACCTTGTCGCGACGAACGCGACGATGGATAGTTGTCGAGGAATTTGTCGTTCTGTGTGTTTTCTCCTTCTGTTTTGGAAATTCGCAATGCCTGGTTGTTGTGTGTAACTGCGATGGCTCCTCTGTGTGTGAGCGAGTTCGACCTTAGCAATGGCTCCCTGTTATGGTCGTCAATCGTTTGTGTGTGTAGGACATTTGCGATGGCTCACCGCTTCGATTACTCGTTCCCTTTGAATGCTAGCGCGAGTTACATACGAGGTTCAAGGCGGAAGACAACTATACTTGGGGCCCGTAGATAAGACTTTGACACGGACCCTTGGATGAGCGTTATGCCCTGGCTTGAAAGGCCCTTCGATGCATGGTCCGAATTGGACTGGGATAACACAATGAAAGACTGCCCTTGGGCATCTGATTATCGACTAGCATCCAGCCAGGAATGGGGGACATTCATCTTCCTCGACCACATCCTCGTGACGAAACACACGCCGGTGTTGTCTGCGGCATTTCGTACCCGAAACGTGTCTTTGTCATTGACTGCGCACAACGTGTCGTGTTTTCCGCGCTTGTGGGGACCATCGATGAAGATGGAGTTGCTGGACTGCGCGAAACAGAACCAGTTTCTAGAGAAATATCCCCTTCCTTTCGAGGACAACTTGACGGGGAGTGTGTCGTACTTCTGCGTACATGTTGATCTCTGTCGTTTCTCTTTCGCTAGGGTTCTTTGTGTTTCGGTAAGAAATAGAAGTAAGACTTCAGCGGAAGCAAGTATTTACGTGTCCGAGAACGAGCTCATCGTTGACGGGAACACGATTATGTTACCGCATGGTTGGAGGAACAGTAAGTTTGACGTGAAACTGGCGGGGGAGGTTGATACACCCCGGCATTGGGAGGAGGTCGAGGAGTATGTGACGGTCATTAGAGACGCCATCGGTCACACTTTAGCCAGATCATGTGGTTTTGTCCGTGCGCGATACGTGTCTTGCTTCTCCGCCACTGCAACCCTGTGTAGTCCACAGCTCCTAACGTACGGTTCATCCTTGAACGCAGTGTACGNGTTTCTCTTTCGCTAGGGTTCTTTGTGTTTCGGTAAGAAATAGAAGTAAGACTTCAGCGGAAGCAAGTATTTACGTGTCCAGGAACGAGCTCATCGTTGACGGGGACTCGCTTATGTTACCGCATGGTTGGAGGAACAGTAAGTTTGACGTGAAACTGGCGGGGCAGGTTGACACACCGCGGCATTGGGAGGAGGTCAAGGAGTACGTGACGGTCATTAGAGACGCCATCGGTCACACTTTAACCAGATCATGTGGTTTCGTCCGTGCGCGATACGTGTCTTGCTTCTTTGCCACTGCAACCCTGTGTAGTCCACAGCTCCTAACGTACGGTTCATCCCTGAACGCAGTGTACGGTTTCGGGGCAAAAGGATAGGCGAGGTCGTGGGGGAGGTAATGGGAGATGAACAGTGTAGGACATGTCAGCTATTCAGCTGTTCAGCAAAAGTGACAACTGAGACTGTGTATGCGTGCGAGCATTGAGTTCGATGTGAGCTTGTCGATGCCGGTTAAACCTCTCTCTCTCTTTCTCTCTCCTTATGTGTGTGTGTGTGTGGTTAGTAATCGGTGGAGCGTACTGTTAGTCGCTTGTTGCGGGTGCCGGTTGCCTGCCTTGCCAATTGAATGCCTCGAATTGATAATGGATGTAGGCTTCCAAATGATGTGCCTTGATTGGTGTGCCTTGTTGGTGATGCCGCTCCCTATTCAGCGAAAGATGAACAGTGTGAGAAATGTGGGCTATTCAGCAAGAGTGTGAACTGAAACTGTGTGTGTTATGAAAGCAATGGGTTTGATGTGAAATTGTCGATGCCGGCTTTCGATTCATCTGCCTTGTTTGATGTGACTTTTAGGTACGCCGCTCCTGTGTTCTGCTTGCCTGCTATTGGATACGCCATCCCGTTCCCGTGTTCTGTTTGCCAGCCCGATCGAGTCGAACTGTCGCGCTGGCCCGCCACGTTCGAGTCGAACTCGATCGTGTTCGACTCCATCAAGTCGAACACGATCGCCTGGACTCACGATCGCTTGGACTCACGTTCGAGTTGAACACGATCGACTCGAAGACGATCGCCTTGACTCACCATCGAGTCGAACACGATCGCCTGGACTCACGATCGCCAGGAGTCACGTTCGAGTCCTAAACAACCGTGTTGAATATGACACGCACACGAGCGCCTAGACTTTCGGTCGAGTTCAGGCGAGCTCAGCAACCGCGATCGAGTCGAACACGATAGAGCTGGCCTGTCACGCTCGTGCCGAACAAGATCGTGTTGACCACGGGCACGATCACGATCGAATTGAACACGATCGGGGCTGCCTTGTCACGAAGGAGCTGCGCTGCCTTATCACTATCTGAAACTTTTCTACTCCTCGTGCCATGCCAACGTTGTGTGGCCTTCTGATTTTTTGCTTCGCGGTGATGTGCTGTGTTGCTTTCAGATTCGGCAGCGCTGCAAAACATGGAAGGAGAAGGGAAGGCAAGTAAACGACGAGCAAGTAAGAATTCTGGGAGCATGGAACAATCTCCGAAAAAATTGAAGGGGACGCCGGCCGCTGGGGTTGGGAGTCAGGAGGCACCGGGGTCTAAGCGGCAACGCACCCCGGTTCCGAGGGGTGCACCTTCCACGAGCACTCCGTCGACTCGTGTTCGGGGCTCTGGACCAGATAAGGCTGTGTTGATGACTGGCGGGCCTGCACGTCAGGAACGTGTGCCTGGTCCGCAGCAGGGGAGATCTGTAGTGGAGGTTGTGCCCGGACGTAAACCGTCTGGCAAACATAAACCGTCTGGTGAAACGATGTGCCCGTGATTGAGCACAAGGACAAGTTCTGGATGCTGGACTGGGTGGGGGAGACCGGACAACCATCGAGTGGCCTTGTTCTATACGTGGTCATCAAAGAAAATATTGTGTCGGTTGGCGGCCAAGTGAGGTGGACTGGACAAAATGTACCGTCTGCAACTTTCGAGTTGACGATGGTCCTGAATGGAAGAGGGGAAAGAATACCAAACATTAAACACGTCGCTCTTCGATGGGCCANTGCAACTTTCGAGTTGACGATGGTCCTGAATGGAAGAGGGGAAAGAATACCAAACATTAAACACGTCGCTCTTCGATGGGCCAAACACGCGGGGTTTGGAAAGTCGTTGGTTGATGTGTTCAACCCACCAGGGACATTAAAAGTGAAGTTGCCTAACCTCGTTGACGTCCTCGGGTTTTTCGACAGTAATGTGATCGCGGGCAGAGAGCCAGTTGTGCATCCAGAGGACCGCATATCAGAGCCTAAATGCGTGCTTTCGAAAACCGTGGAGACAGGGCCTTCGATCACGATCCGCGATACTCCGCCTGGTCCGAAAGCTGGGCAGATCGGAGAGAAGGGTCCGTGTCGCGGACTGGTTGTGCCGTCAGCCCCTATGAAGACCAGGCCAACGGCGACTAAAGCACCACTTGCCTTGGGCAGCCGATCACGCTATGATGTGGCCACCAAGGGACATCTCCCCTTGGTGGGCCAGCAGCGCTATGACTACACTGTGTCAAGCCGCACAGAGGAAGCCCATGAGTATTTTGAGGATGAGGATGAAGAGAACAGCGAGGAATATTCGGAACGAGCAGGGGGACAGGAACAGTATGCTGCGGGTGTCGGCGGCATGACGAGGCATCCAGGAGAGACAAGTAAAGTGGTTGGACAGGATGAAGACAGTGAGCACACTATGAGCGAATTGGGTGGGGAGGTTGGTCTGGCAGGAGGATATGGGAGCAGCTACGAAGGATGTGAGGGGGATGTGCACGCGACAGTGGCTGTGGCTGGGCATACAAATGCCGCAGGGCTCGCTGAGCGAAAGAGGAAGCACAGACAGGAGAGGAAAAGTCTTATAGATAGTAAACGGAGTAGGCAAGAAGCGGGTGAAAAAAGACAATTGAAAGTAATGCCCGTGGATAAGGCGGTCCAGCGAACACGAGAGACTGAGGCAGCCGCGAAGAAAAAGCAGCAGCCAAAGAAAAGAAAGGCAAAAGGTGGTGTCATGGAAAAGACTTCCGTTTTTCTAGCGGAACAACCACAATCGGATGAAGAGGCCAAAGGCAAGACAACTAGGCCGCCAAGTTTGCGAAATGTGCCATCAGTGACTTCTTTTGGTGTTCTCAGCAAAGGCTTCTTCCTTGAGTTGGACAAGCGTGGGAACCAATGTCCAGACATGGAATTCGTTTCTGTCCAGTTCGACAGAATTCTGGATATCCCCGACGGGGAATTCAGATACAATCAACGCTATCTTGTGCAGCAGACGGTTGACGACATTTATGACGCAATGGTTGCATCGGGTGAGGCTGCTTTGAGAGAGAGAATGACTGGAGCTGCCGGTGTGAATGTTTGTACATTGTATGAGAAGCCTGTCCTTTTGTTGGTTGCCCTCCGTGATACATTGCATACTGACACTTCAGGGAGGATTGTGAGAGCAAGGAGGATGTTGCCCGATGATTTCGACCTCGAATCTGTGAACAAGTACTACTACTACCCTCTCAGCGGTCAGCATAACGTGGCGGCGGCAAGAAGGTGTTTTGTTGAACGCCCTTACATCGCACAAGAGCTCCGATTGGATCGCTGGACTGCGAGGCCTGTTTATTATCTGGATAAGAGCATGGACAATTACGGCACGCTGAGCACTTTCCAGAACGCCAAAGACAAATGGAATACCCCACCGCACCAGATCGTGGTCATCCAGAACATACGAAAGTTGTGGCACGAGTCGAACTGTCCTGAAGCTAAAGGCGGCTCAGCGGCAGAAGTGAAAATGCAGAGTATAGAAAGTTTGCAGGAGAGGCTCTTCGTTTGACCGGGATTCGTAATTTGATTGACATGTCCCTTACTACTCAATGGAGCAGCCTGTGGTCTGACGCCCTTGGGCCCTACATGTTGTTGGCAAGGGCGACAGATGACGTTTTCGAAAAGGTGAAACAAGTGTACGCCGCTTGGGAAGCTGGACAATTGTCGGGGAGAGATGTTGTGAAGCCTGCTACCAAGCAAGGTGAATCAGGGAAGGCATCGAGGGCTGGACCCGGATTTGAGTTGAAAGGTGGAGTTAGGTATCCGGTTCACTGGGTTCAGTGTACCAAAGGACCTGGTTACCTCGTAGTTGTGCACGATCCGGATATGAGAGCGTGAAAGCCTTTTTCTGCGCTTGGGAGGCGTGAGCGGTTGCAACTGTTACGAGACATTCTCACAGGCAGTGTAATACTGACTCCTAAGCAAAGTGGAGCTGATCAACGTGCCGGGAAACATTCAACGGAAACATATGTGGAAATGGTGAAGATTGAAAGAGCAATGTTGATGATGTTTCACTACTTCGTCTTCATTTCTGACCCTCACAGGAAGTCGTCAGAGTGGACGGAACCATTCTTCAACAATCTTTCCGATTTGTTTGATAAGTACTCTGATGAAGGATTGTCGTCCGAGAGGTGGATCGACCAGCGTCACCATTTCAAAGACATGAGTTGGGTGTGAACGTTCCCAGCTACATTTGGAGGAGAGGAGGAAAAAGGAGAAGAGGGCTTCAAGAAAACAGCGTCACTTGCTGCGAAGTGCCCCGGAGAGTTCGTGCAGTTTGTCAACAAGCTGCTGCGCAGATCAGAAACCAGGGGTTCGAAAAACATACGAATGTCGGGCTCGGCGCAATATATACATTTCAAAAGACAGAACGTGAACTTTGTTTTCGTCCTATTCCAATGAGAACTAAGCGATATTTCAGACAAGATGGATTCCAAGGAAATATATAGAGTCATCAAACATCTGAGTTGCCACACGGCCGTGCTAGATTTGTGTCACCCAACCCAGATAGGGGTGTGGACTGAAGAAGTCCTTGATGGTCTGCGGAAGTTCATGGGAAAACTGGCTGGTGATTATTGGACATTATTGTGCTTCGTTCCGCGGTCTTGCGAGTATACATTTTTCAAGCGAGTTACAAGTTGGGAGATTGACATTCACTTGTCTATTCTAAAGTGGACTCGTCAGCAACAAACGAAGGCGAAATATTTATATAAGGTTGCGAACTTGCCTTTGGAGGACACAGATAAAATGATTGTCATCATGTACTCCAACGATGGGGATTATCACCGCAACACTATTCCCTTGCTTGAAGACATTCCAACAAGCACTCCAGCTGCAGATCGATTATCTGGCGAGCAGGCGGGTGACTTATCAACACTTGTGCGCAGAGAGAGAAGGCCAAAAATGTTGGCTGATGTCGTGGAGAAGAACTTCACGCCCACGAAGTTGAAAATGGCAGGAATGGAGCCAAGGGAGAAATTTGCGTACGAAGGTATAGAAAGGGAGCCAAATGCGATGGTGGAGACATTGGAGCATTTTTGTCTTGCGGATAAGGCGGTTGTTTTCGTGGGAAATGGTCATGTGGCGTTGATTTGGGAGTTGTTAAAGAGTCACCGTCATTGCATTGTTCTGGAAGGGGAGGGTATGAAGTTCGAGTTTCTCGTTCAATTCGTCACCAAGATGGTCAAGAGTGGATTTTACTTCGCCAACTTTGTTAAGCCGCCTCCTCGACATGATGAAAAGCGTGATCTCGTCTACAGAGTCGGCCAAAACATCATCAACATTTGGGAGTTCCTTTTCGAGACTAAGCCACAAAACAGAGGGGAACATGCATACGTCGTCAGAAGGCGAAAAATGAAATCACTTCTGAGGGGGTATTATAAGGCACCGGCGAAGACGGAAGTTGCATTTCTAGACCGTTTGGAGATGATGTACTTCGACGAACAAATCGGGGCGTTTACAATCTCAGCTTATGCAACTTGTTTTGGGGAAGGCTTCGATGCTGAGGACTCAGAGGAAGAAAGTGAAGATGGTACTTTGCAAGCGGCTTTGGCAGATGAGAGGCAAAAAGTTTGTAGCTCGGCTTCGCAGAAGATGGGTGCGCCGGGCACATCGTCCGGTTCTGGGGGGGCTTCGAGTATGGCAGTTACAACGGACCAGTTTCAACGGACCAGTTATATGGCGGGCAACACAACAGCGCTATCTTCCGGCGCAGTTATGGATGATCCGAGGGTGCAGGCAATTCTCTCCCCAGAGGTTATGGCAAGTCTGTCAGCACTTGCACATAGCCCGACTACTGTTTTGGAATTGCTTTGCTATCAAACTCCTCAACCACCTCCGTCTGAGCCTTTGGAGTACGAGATTGAAGACATCATCCCTCCGGACATTGCTTGGCTTCCTGGACCTATTGTAGGCCGAGATGATTATACGGTGATGCCTGACAACGTATGGGGTCATCACATTATATGGCACCCCCACCACTTCCAACCTGCATTGGCGAGAGGGAACTGGGTAATGGCTATAAAAGAAGAAGGGGAGTGGCAATTTTGCCTCCACAGACGTATGTCACGATCCAAGTTTGTCACACACGCCAAAAATGAGATTGGCAAGCGACTACTGCGACTTAATCCGAAGGTTTCTCAATCAAGACTGGATGCAAGGATAGACGAAATCTTTCAGGAGTTCGAAACATCTCGATGGCTTGAGTATTTGGAAGAGTTCTATGATCGAGAAACAAGTCCAACTTTTGGATATTATTGGCGTATCGAAGAGGAACTTGAAGACAAAGTTGGGGAAAGGAAAGGAGCGAGCGGCGATGAGAGTGGCAAGGGATCAAGATCAGGCGGCGGTGCGCTTGGCAAGGGAACAAGATCAAGTGGTGGTGAACATGGCAAGGGATCGGAACCACGGGGCGGTGCCAGTGGCAAGGGTCTGGGACCTGATGTCGGTGCAAGTGGAAAGCCAATAAGTCATGGTGAACTGCAAAAACACAAATGTGTCAAGGGCGTCAAGCAACAGAGGGAAAGGTATCAGGACCAAGCGGAGGTGCACATGCCAAGGATCGGGTTCGCCTTTGGGATTAGGACCAAGCAGCGGTGCATATTGCAGGGGATCGGGTTCGCCTCTGGGATTAGGACCAAGCGGCGGTGCACATGGTAGGGGATCGAGAGGCGATGCAAGTGGCCAGGATTTGGGAGGAAGCGGCGGTGCAAGCGTCAAGGGCGTAAGTCATGGAGAACTACCGAAATGTGTCGAGGACGTCCTTCCGCATGACCAAGTTTGGGCGATCACTGTGTTGGCGAGCGAGAGTGTTACTGCGCAAGTGGATAATACTGGTGCACTTGCTGAATTAGAGATGCATTGGATATGCCAGCTGAAAAAGATGAGCATGAAGTCTCTCTGGACATGAAGAATGAAAGCGCGACTGCAGGTGCAAAGGAAACTGCCAATGTACAGGCCATCGAAGAGGATGGAGGACATATAGTACTAAGTACACGGGAGCAACATACGCTTGTACAGCCTGAACTCATGGTTGCAAAATCAGAAGCACAACAGTCTACTAACCTCGTGATATCTATCGACGAATCTCCTTTTACACCATCGCATGGTGCGATAGAAGGTTTTGTTGAAGACAAAGCGTTAGTGAGCCACCGAGGTGAGCACGTACTTATCTCTAAGGGAATATCTAATACTGTATGCGGATTAGGGGGTACATGCACTCATCTCATAGGAACTAATTTTTTGCCTAGGTTTGCAACCGTGCGCTCGGTCATGAGAATAAATGAAGTAGAATATTGTGTATCTCTTATTTGCAATTATATGAAAAATTGAACTTAAACTCATAATGTTTTGTCTTGTCAATCATTGTCGTTTTATATTGCTGAACATGCAGGGCGACGAAAAGAACTGTGGAAAACGACGCACGTACGTTCGCAAAGGCAGAGTGAGAAGAATATTATTCGTCGTGGCTTGCAAACCTTATCGACTTTGCCGTTATTGCCCAAAAAAGAGAGAAGAAGACTTACACCCATGACATTTTCATCAATGAAGCCAGCTGCCCTAAGGATGTTTAAAGCTGTTGGAATAAGCCTCAAAGAAGGGAAGAAATTGCATCGCGAAGGTTGCAGTTTATCTATTGTGGATGGCAGTTCTGATAGCGAAACAGGTAGACAACAAAAAACATGAACTCGGGTCTACGTCGTACATCACATAACGAAAAGTTTGTTTTTGTATGAAGTCTTAGTCGTTCCATTGTTGTTTATATGTGTGTTTGTATGCAGTTCGTGACCCTTCGTTCCAGATTCATTTAGCAACAAAACGCCTCACCGTAGAAGAAAAGGAGTATCTTGACATGATTACAAGCAGCAGCAAAGACAATGAAGCATACGGCATTGTCGATTACAAGGGGAGCTGGAAGGTGGAAAAGGAAGACATCATGGTCGTCGTCGAGGATGAGAAATGGCTAAATGACGAAGTCGTCAATTTGTACCTGCTAGCCGTCCAGATCACCAATGATCACATCAAGGTTGAATCGGCATGTACAGAAGTGACAAGCGATAGTGTTCCTTTTGTGTACATTTTGACTTCATTTTTCTTCACTCGATTGTCAGGTCCTTTGAGGTTTGAAACCACATATTCCGAAGGGATGAAATGGGTGAAGGACACAAATCTTTTTGATTATGACTTAGTGATTATCCCTCTTCATTTTGGAAATCACTGGGCTTTAGCTTATGTCAGCATAGATGGTCCGAACTGTAAATTTCATCTCATAGACTCTCTCCCTCGTGCTGATTACGTTTCAGTCCTTGAACGTTTGAAAGATTTTTTCGAAGCGGAGTTTCATCGACACAATCTTCGCGAAAGGACGGGCCTACATCCTCCTTTGATACATCAGTAGATGAGATTCCTGCTCAAGAGGATCCTTGTAGTTGTGGTGTTTTTATGTTAGGTTTTGCATCTTTGCTTGCAAGAGGTCACTTCCCTCCATTTGCTTTCTGACAAGCCAATATTTTTGATATGAGGCTTAGAATAACATTTTACATTTTGTCCATGGTTAGATAGGAAAGTCAATGAGGTGCGACTAAAGCTAAAGTCCGTAGTTAATATTTTGTTGATGAGATTGACATGTTTACTGAGTGTAAACATTCGAGGTAAAAACTTGACATTGTATTATATTTTGAGCACAGGCAACACGGGAGCATGACTGTCACATTAATTTTTCCTCATTGTTTTGTCGTTCCTTCAACTTTGCATTGCTATGAACATTGTTTCGTCCTTATTTTGCTTTGTTGTTATTTCGATTTGTTGTTATTTTGCTTTGTCGTTATTTTGCTTTTTCGTTATTTCGTCTATAATTTCCTTATTTTGTTCTGCCATTTTACAGTTAAAAAAAAAAGTGAACATGAAAACAATTTCACTTATAACGAAAACACCGTTAATAGCGTTTGAACACTCATGGCTCCCTCTCCAGAGGAATGCCGCTACCTCTCGCTGGAGGGTAGCCATTGCCGGTTTGTTGAGTGACCACAGGGCGGTTTTATACCACAATGACGCCAATGTCACATTATTAATTATCAGAGCCCATCCCATCAGTGAGGTCTTGCTGTTTTTCCAACTGTTCAGATTCCTTAGGACTGGCTATACCAACCACTCATCGTTCAGAGTTGGTCGTCCTTCTGCCGATAGCTTGTCATCGGGGATTCCTTCGACAACCATCTAACCCTTGGGGACTCTGGCTGTCTGGCCCCTTGGTAGTATATCCACCAGCCTTCCGTTTTATTCCCCCAGTTTACTCGCATATCTGAAAGATCGCAGAACTGGTCCATCAGTCGGCGAACTTCCTCCATATTTTCGGTTGAGGCCTCCACCATGAGCGTGAGATCATCTGCAAAAAGAGAGCAGATAGGGATCATAGCGTCTTCTGGAATAGAAGTAATCCTTATTTTCTTGATTTGTTTATGGGTACACAGATTAGCTGTCAATGCTTCCATGATTATTACGAACAAAAAGGGGGCAATCGGGTCGCCTTGGTGCACCAGCCCTCTACGTGGCACCGTCGGCCGCGGATCCTACGGCCCAATGCGCGGCCGACCTCCTAGGCCGCAGGCCCTCGGCTGAGGCCACGCGGTCGAGGCACGCCCATGCGGGGGCGCGCGCTCAAAATCGGCGCACGCGCTCGGCCTGCGCACGTCGGCAGCTATCGACCTGTGCAGAAAAAAAAAAAAAAAAAATCAAAAATTTGGGGCGGCGATTTTTTATGTGTGAAAAAAAAAAGAAAAAAAATAAAAAAAAAATAAAAAAAAAAATATATATATATATATATATATATATATATATATATATATATATATATATATCGATTGATTGATT
>BFEA01000149.1:1720900-1736403 GCA_003427395.1 Chara braunii | reverse complement strand
CTCTCTCTCTCTCTCTCTCTCTCTCTCTCTCTCTCTCTCTCTCTCTCTCTCTCTCTCGCGCGCACGCGCCCACGCAACTAGGACCCTCCCCACGAGCGGGGAGGGTCGCAATTGCCGCCGCGCGGGAGCTGCGCGGCCCTCGGGGAGGGTCGCACACACACACACACACACACACACACACACACACACACACACACACACACTCACACACACACACACATCACACATCACACATTACACACACACACACGCACAAACACACACACACACACACATAGCCATTCGAAGTGAACTTGAGTCTGAACTGTGTTCTCGGTACCATATCTCTGTGTTCTGAGTGGGCGCATGTCGCCAGTTTGTGGTGCACATGTTTGCATGCATGTAAAGTGTGGAAGAGAGCGAGTCTGATTGCACAGACACACACACACGCACACACACACTCACACTAAATCAATCAATCAATCAATCAAACCCTTTGTTTGTTTATTTATTTTGAAATTTTGCAGCTGCATTTTTTCTTAAACACCATATTTCCCTGCAAAAACAGAAATTCATTTTAAAAAAAAACACAGGTCGAGTCGGGGACCATATATCTCATGATAAAAAATGACAAATTTTTTTTTTTGCTTTTTTTTATATATATATTTTTAATTTTGTTTAAATCGATTTTAGTTTTTGATTTTTAAAAAATCTTAAACAAAGTCGGATTCCAAAAAAATATATATATAGGAGTGTAGGGTTTTCTAAGCCCTACACGGGCTACACCCTGATATATATATATATATATATTTTTACGTATTTTTAGTGGGGGGGAAAAAATATTGAAAAACCAGGCGGCGAACTGGGTCTCATCGGCCGCGGCCGCGGCTGAGAATCTCGGCCGCAGCGGCCGAAATGCCCGCGGCCTAGGCCGCGGGTGTCACATAGCCAACCGTTCCTGGCAAATGGGAGGCGCCAGTCTTTCATTTACCTGCACCCTCGTGGTGGCATTATGATGCTATCCATATCGGAAAAGGCAAATAAATGAATGTTGCAACATTGCAAGGCAAACCGAAAACGGTTTTACCTGCACCCTCGTGGTGGCATTATTGTCTCTTATACACATCTAGATGTGTATAAGAGACAGCCCTTGCCCAGCATTATGATGCTATCCATATCGGAAAAGGCAAATAAACGAATGTTGCAACATTGCAAGGCAAACCGAAAACGGTTTGCTCTTGCCAAGCAAGCAACCATCAAAGGGAAGACCCCCTCCCAAGAAGACAAGCGTGATGGCCTCAACACCTCGGATCCATACGGTTAGGACTAATTGAAAAAGACGACCAGTTTTTGCGCATTAAGGCTATTCCGTGGAAATCCGAGGAATGAGATATAGAAGTTAGGGGAATTCCGTACAGTGCTATCATCGACTCAGGGGCCGCGGTTCTAACCATCTCTCTGAGGGTCGTTGAACGAGTAGGGAAAGAAAAGATCTGATCCCGTTAGCGGAAGAAGATCACTTTGTCTCTACTGACGAAGAAAAGATCAAGGTGGTGGGAAGGATGACAAATGTCCCGTTTCGATTAGGAAAAGTTCACGCCTTGGGGGATGTCGTAGTATTGGACGTAAACACATACGACGTCCTCATGGGATTGCTGCCCTAACCGGAGTCACCGCGCTACGAGCCAACCTGGATTTCGAAAGGCGATCAATCATCTTTCGGAACACGGGTGGAAAACCGTATGTTATCCCGATGCATTTAACTCTCCGAACTATGCTACCTGCGGATCGGAAAAATCTCCCAAGAAGCGGGGAACCTCTCCGGATAATCACCTGGAGAGAACCCCCTAGCAATTCAGACCCTAAGGGAAAAGAACCCGAGTTGTCGCCCAACACTTCTGACAGCGAGGACGAGGCGGACTTGATGATCCGAGAAATGGCGCACCAACTGATTCGCTACCCAGTCCGACAAAAAGCGACGAAAATGTTTGTCCTTACGGAGAGGAATCTCCAACGAACGCGAATTTTAATCCTGCGGGAACCATTGGTACAGGTATCCTGAATCACCGATTCTTGTGAACCCCCTTGAACCCTATATGAAGCTACCACCCCGCTCCTCCCCAGGTGCAGTGATAAGAGAGTCTTCTGCGATATTACGGAACTACCCCATTCCTTGCTCTCTACAGGAAAAGAGGTTCGATTGTCACGTCAGGGCACCGGAAGCGAAGCTCTGAAACCCCCTAGGCGCGACGATCCCTTGCCTTACGAGCTCGGGATTGAAATTGCCAAGAAACCTGTAAGCGCTCGAGACATTGACGACGGCGTAACGCCAGAGGAACGCGTGGCAATTCGGGAGGAAGACGCCCAAATGGTTGCCACGGTGTTCTCCTGGCCATCAGATAACTCATTCATTTCGTATCCCCCACCCGGAAACGGTGTCGGGCGGCCGCAGACCAGTTGGCCACCCGAAATACAAGGGATTGGGCCTTGGGTTGAGTGACTATGGAGGATTCAGCCGACACTTTCATCTGAGTCGTCGGAAGAAATTAGGGGTCGGAAATATATTCCTAAAATTCCCCCCCGTCAATTATTGAAACTAACTCTTGAAATCGGCATGATGAACAATGCGCGCACACACGCACACACACACACATGCACACACGCACACACGCACACACGCACACATGCACATACACACACACACACACACACACACACACACACACACGCGCACACAAACACATACGAGCACATGCGCGCGCGCACACACACACACACACACACACACACACACACACATACACAAACACACACACTTCATTTCTTTTTTGTTTTGTAATCAATCAATCAATCAATCAATCAATCAATCAATCAATCAAACAATCAAACAGAAGAAGAAGAGAAAAAGAAAAAGGAAAAGAAGAAGGGAAAAAAAAAACAATTACCTTGGAAAAAGTTAGGAGGACTCTTACTCCATATCAATCACGAAAAAAATGGAAAAACAAATTCCTCATTTTCTTTTATTTATTTATTTTAAATTATTTATTTATTTATTTATGTTAACTGAATTTTATTTTTTATCTTTTATGAATTTGAAATGAAGTTAAATTCAAAAAAACAAAATATGGGATAACCGTTGTAGTGTTTTCAAAACCCTACAACCCCTTTTTTTTCACTTATTTTTCAACCCCCGAAAAAAAATTGTAAATATCGGGCTGCAAACTAGGCCTTGCGGCCGTGGCTGTTGCCGACGTTTTCGGCCTCGGCGGCTGAATTGCCTGCGGCCTAGGTCGCGAGTGTCACATAGCTGCTGCCTACCGCCCATTCGGGCACGAGTTTTTTCGTCTCCCTGCATTCCTCCGCAACACCGGAGCTCTTATATATCCTCTTCACCGACCCAGTTGCTCCGCCTCTCTGACCGCTACTGCAGTATCAGTGTTATATAATGAATATCATCAATGCCTATTTAAATATGCCGCCCCTGTTTCCCGCGGCCAACTGAAAAGACATTGCGCCATGGTTTCGCTAGGATTATATCCCAAGAACAAGCCTCCGGATCGGACCGAACATTAGTGAATTATTGACGAATTTGACGTCACCCAGAAGATAAGTGTCTTCTTCAACGAAGATATCCGGATGATTCCTCCCCATTTCTGCGTGACTTTCTATTTAAGTCTCAGTAGCCGTAGCATTAATAACTTGATCCTTAGCGATGCACCTAATGGTGATTGGTCTATCGGCGTCATTCAAAACATGTTGGGTTACTGCCGATAAACCTCCCTCCATGTGATCTAGTAACCGTCCGCTGGCGCTTTCGTGCATGTGACGTCTGACCACTAGGATGGAAGGTTCTCGTGCTTCATGCTGATATTTAATACTATCACTCGTGCTTCAAGACTATTGATGGTGATTACTGGTTCATCCTACCCTGTTGCTCTTTTTCATCTCCTCGCTTCAGCCTACCTAATCTTTGCCTCCATACCGTCTGGAATATGTCTTCCTCCTCTTCCCACTCATCTCATTCCCCCTCACATCCTTCTTTCATTCTGTTGAGTTACCGCTCTTGTTAACTGGGATGAGTGTCCGCCCGTTTCTCTTCATTTGTCCTGTCTTCTTCCTTCTCACTGTTTGAGTTATGTGTCTTGCATCTTAATTCGCAATTTTTTGTTTTCTCCCACCCTTCCCTCATTCAGCTGGGTAAATATTGTTTGACGATTTGGTGGATTACAAAAAATTAATGACGTAACGTTTTTGGTGGTTTCTTGATGCTCTTATCTTTTGGTTGCGACTCTCGCGAGTGCTTAGGATTTTTTCTGAAGTATCCTATGGAGCTCTTCGTTATGCTATCGCTAAGACCAAAAGGGATGACGAGAACAAACGCCCCAGAAATTCTAAACGATATCCTCCCTGCTGAATTTGGTTCTTTCTTTCTTCCATACTTCAATCATCTTGATACCCTCACTACCATTAATGTGAGGCGAGCTTTGCAACGATAGTTGCTATGCTCTAACCACTTTCTGCGGCTCAAGCAATAACTTGTGTATAATTTTTCCTACAGTAGGGTGGTTGTTGGGTTTGTTCGACCTTTGTTCGTCTTTTGTTCGTCTTTTGTTCATCTTTCGATAATCTTCCGTTCGTCTTCCGTTCGTTCTTCGCTCACCTTTTGTTCGTCCTTCGTTCGCTTTCGTTCGTTTTTGTTCATCTCTTGTTCGTCATTTATTCGTCTTCCGTACCCGTCGTTATTTGCCTTTTGTCTTCCACCCTTCGTTTCTAACATATTAACCTCTTGCCTTTCACTCTACACCTTCTCGACTCGAGTGTGTGCCCTCTTTCTTTACCCGTCACCAGTTCAACTAAGTAAGTGTTTTCTCTAGACGTGTTTCGTTACCAAACCCTTCGTTGCTTGCCCTTCGCCTTCCACCCTTCGTTGCTTGCCCTTCGCCTTCCACCCTTCGTTGCTTGCCCTTCGCCTTCCACCCTTCGTTTCCAACTTATTACCTTCGCTCTACACCTCCTCGACTCGAGCTTTTGCCCTTTTTCTCTGCCCTTCACCCTTCTAGATCGTCTACACTTAGTAAGCAATTGCCCCTTACGTGCCTTACACCCGTTATATCAAATTACCTCTTTCAATTCTGCTCAGAAAGATAAGGATCGGAGTCTCCTTTAGTACATTATGTTGTCTGACGTGCTTTTGTCTCTGTGATTTTTGCAGGATTCGATTGTTCTTTGTCATAACCCTATCTCGCCTCACACATAATGTCGTCCCCCAGGCTTTGCTACAATTGTAACATGTCGGGTCACTTCGCGCGTGATTGTCCTTACCGGCCGCCTTCTTTCTCGCGGCAACCATGTGTGCCTGCTTCCCCGCCCTTGACTCTATCCCCCTCAGACGCCAACTCATCTATGTTCTCTGCATCGCAAGCACCGCTGCTCGCTCTAACCCCTCCCCCATCTACCCAGGTTGCTAATCTAAATCCCAATTCCAGCTATAACTCGGGCTAAATGATTGTTCCCAGGCCGCCCTTGTGCAAACTAAACCAGGAAAAATTAGACAGAGTCTTCGTCTTCGAGTTTATGGCTTCCGAACTCGAGGCTAGACAAGAGGCGATCCGCGAGAAGGAAAAATTAATGAAAGAAGAAGATGAGAAACGTAAGGTGAAGGAGACAAAGGAGAAAACATTACACAAACTCAAGAAGAGACAAGACTTTGACGAACAAATCGGTTTGATCGTGGGCTGTAAGATTAACGATGCCTGTGATTTGTTATTGGGAAATACTGACGCACAAAGATTTGTCGTTGTACCGGAATCCTAGCGCAGATCTCATATCGAGGTGGAGCGTGAGCGGCTCGAAAGGCAAGTGGAGACTCTATGCCGCGAATACGAGACCATCAAGAAGAATATGGATGAGCTCACTAGAACGGTGAAGCTCTCTGGCAATGCGCTCTATGTTACTTCGGTAGGCATAAGTTCGCCGCATAACGTCAACTTCTCTGCTATATATCTTTAATGAGTGTGTTCGGCTGGGCATCGAGTCCTTTTCAACAGTTTCGAAAGGTGGTTGTATTTCGCGCGATTCATGGAAAGTATTGAAGCAAGTCTTTGGGGCATTGGTAGTAATGACTAAGTTTGGTAGGGATAAACTCAAATACTATAAACTATGGATTGAAAATGAGTGCCCATTCAGGGTAGACTCTGTCTCCAAATTTTGCTCTCGCTCGGAGTCCTTAAAGTTGCCTGTGTCTCGACTTCTCAATCATCCTAACGAAAGAAGAATTTTTTACAAGTGGTCTTTCAATAATATGATGTTTGCCTATAACGTAGCCAGATGTTTCTCAAGGAAGGTTTCACGACAATTCCAACGAAAGTTTGGGATCTCCCTTCGAAGACACCTCATTTTTCTAATCAAATACTATGACAACTTTCTAAATCGGTTGTTCGAATTTTGTGTGCTCGCCTGATTCGAGAAACTAATATCCCTAGATTCCCTACCTCCCTAGTCAGTATGCTTTCACGACAAATGCGTGTAGTTTGGACAAAAAACAAGTGTCTGGCGCAGTTGTTATACAACTTTCATTTCAGAATCTACTCACGAGTCACGACAGCCTAACATGATCTGCTCTTGCAACAACGTTCGGAATGCTTTCTTTGAGCTTATCGGACCTGAATACCCCCTCCCGCTTACTAAATCTTCACTTCACTCAAAATTTATGTCTCTCGTCTACTCATTACTCCCCACAATAAATGAACACCGTGCCATCATCTTTAGGGCTAAAGATTCCATCATGCTTCCCTCTTGGCTCCATAACTCTCGCAATATCCTCCCCTCCTCTGTGTGCACTCTAAGATACCTGCGATCACAACTACACCGGTCCCTCAAACAAATTCCTTCACCTACACCCGAACCTCTCAATCTCTCTATTTCCTCCGTATCACTAAGATCATGTTTCAAACAACTTGTACCTCATTCTCTTTGTACCCCTCTCACTCTTCACTCCACACATAACCCTTCCTCTCCTGTCCCGTCAGCTACCATCTCTCCTCGCTCTCCCAATTTCCCGCTACCCTCACGATTGTTGATTCAGACAATGATTGCCTACTTTCCTGTGATCTGCGAGAGTTGCAAGAACTGCCTTTCGTTCCTCAAAGTGTCTCAAAATGGAAGAAAATTCTTAACGGTTTGGTAGCAGCACCCGTGGATCATAACCCTGGTGACACGCTATTTTGTTCCCTTGTTTTTTATCAGCGATATATCAACTTGTTGTTTTTGCAAAATTCCGGGTTTCCGTATAGTCAAGGATAAGGATGAGGCAAGTCTCTTGGAAGATTGTCGGGTGAAGTTCTGCGAGGCTCGCTTTGAGTCAATAGGCAAATGAAATAAGAAAGAATGTTTGGGTAGGGGGTACGCCATTCCCAAGCATAAGGATGTACAAAAATGGAGACCAATATATCCTACGTCGTTCGAACCTTCTCTCTTGGCATGCAAACGAATTACAACCTGAACGTATTCGTAAACAACCTCTCCACTATGTCACGCTTCAACCTTTATAGCACACAGGAGTTAACAATAGCTTTAAATATATTTTACCACTCCATCCCTATCTCGGATGCTCTCATTAGTGCAAGGTTCGACGTGAAAGAAATGTTTAGTAAGTTACCCCATTCTTCCATCCGTGACTAAGTCTGTTGGTTCTCTTATTGTTTTAGATTTCGAGGGTTTGATGGTGTCTGGGTTAAAAAGAGAGGGAAAGGAGCTAAGCTCTCCTCAAGGAAGTGTATCATGGATCGGAAGTTCATAAGTTTCTCGCTAATTGAGGACTTGGTCGATTTTAATCTTCAACATACCTATGTTATGGCCGTGGGAAAACTACTCGAGCAGAATACTGGCGTCCCTATGGGGAAATCTTCTAGCTCTGTGCTGGCTACTATGTTATGTATGTTCAACGAATTTCATTTCTTATGCTCTTTAGGGAAGGATCGTGTTTTGATACACGGAGTGAGATTGGTTGACAATGTATCAATCTCTGTCAGATTCAAGCAAGGGAATTCGTTGTTACGAAGGAAGGCTGACCACATTCTGCACTTGCTCAGAAGTTGCTAGTATGACAAAAACCTGACTCTAGAGGAAACCAACTCCGGAGGAAGATGGGATTTTTTAGGTTGTCAGTTTCATGTCTTTCCACAACCTATGGGGATACGCTGTGCTCCTACTGATCATAACCAGGCTGTGTTGCTCACCTTCGACATCATTACCTTTTAAGCAATACATGATTTTTCTTCCTTTTCTAGCAAGCAACAAAAACTTATCGTCATCAGCTTATTCTTACATAGAGTCTGACCCTTTGCACTATGCCTCTGGCTGAACTGACTTTCCTGTTTGCGCTCAAGAAGGAACTTAGACAGTTAGAGTTGAGGCTACCCAGACCACTACTTTGATGGAGCGTTATCTGCTTTTTTTAGTAAGTTTGCTGATTGTTGGAAATATTAGGTTCGTTGTTTGACAAATTGGAACCATCTCTTCAGATAGAATTTGCATCTAACTTCTAAGAGTAGCGGAAAATATTGTTTGTAAAGGGTTTTCTTTATGCAAAACAGGGAGACCTTTGAATTCAACAAATTACGCTATAGGGCATACCATTTGGGCGGACCCTATAAAAATAACGATCCGAAAAACGTTCACATTAGTGGGAGCCCACGAACCGGGTAATTGCGTTCCCTGCCTAGTTATCGGACCAATCTCCCCTACAATATCCATTATATTTTTCGTACCCTCGCTCCTTTCCATCTCTTCGCCCTGCGATTGCACCGACCTTGCAAGTTCATCGCGTCGTTGCTCCGCCTTCACTTCTCCGACTACTCTTCACCTATCCCTTTTATTCTTCACGCTGGAGCTCTCTCTCTCTCTCTCCCTAATCCGCTGTCTACCGACTTTTTCCTTTCCATTTCGACACGAGTCTTTCCATCTTGGAGTCCCTATATACCTCTACATCACTGGAGCTCTTATATCCTATCCCTTCCATCCTTCAGACCGGAGCGCTCTCTCTCTGTCTCTCTCTCTCTCTCTCTCTCTCTCTCTCTCTCTCTCTCTCTCTCTCTCTCTCTCTCTCTCTCTCTCTCTCCTTCTGCCTACGACCCATTCCGACACGAGTTTTTTCATCTCCCTGCATTCCTTCACAACACCAGAGCTCTTATATCCTCTTCACCGACTCAGCTGCTCCGCCTCTCTGACCACTGCTGCAGTATTGATGTTCTGTAATTGACATCGTCAATACTTGTTTGAATCCGCCGTCCCTGCTTCCCGACGACCAACTGAAAAAACATTGTGTCATGGTTTCGCTACGATTATATCCCAGGAAGAAGCCTCCGGATCAGACCCAGCATCATTGAATTATTGATGCCACCCAGAAAATAAGTGTCTCCTTCAACGAAGATATCCAGATGACTCCTCCCCATCGCTGCCTAGCTTTCTATTTAAGTCTAAGTAGCGGTAGCATTAGTATCTTGATCCTTAGTGATGCCCATGATAATGATTGGTCTATCGGTGCCACTCGAAACATATGGCCAATGAGGTCGGGTTGCTGCCGATAAACCTCCCTCCATGAGATCTAATTGTCCGTTGACGCTTTCGTGCCTGTGACGTCTGACCACTAGGATGAAAGGTTCTTGTGCTTTATATGTCGGATTTTGGATTTAACGCGGGTTCCGTGTTGAATTATTCAACGTGCGTTGAATCCACGTTGAATCCTCATTCAAACGTCCGTTATAAGGGAAAAACGGGGTCCGCAATGATTTTTTTCCTGGTCTAAACATAATAGGGAAAAAAATTTTAAAAAATGGGGTTGTAGATCTTTTCAAGGTCTAGAACCGTATATTTTTATTTTTACTTTTTTAGCTTTGAATATATTTTGAAAAAATCAAAAACATAAGCACAATGAAAAAAAAACAAAAACAAGAAATGACATGAATTCTTTTTGGGGGGTTTCACAAAGATTTTCTAAGGGCTAAAACAAAAAAAAACAGAAAAAAAAAAGGGTTGTAGATCTTTTAAAGATGTACAATATCATTTTTAAATTTTTTTTTTTAACTTCCTGTATTTAAAAAAAAATCAAAACCATAAACAACATATTTTTTGCCCTCCATTGCTTAGGTAATCCTGTTGGCCAGTGGTGGGTAGACTCCTTGATTTGGGCCTGTAGAAGATTGCATGAGCCTGACGTCAGAGGTCCCGTACGGCAAGGTTCTTCTGCTTCCGCTTCAATTAGGGTTGGGAGGTTGGCCCAGCCCTGATGCTTGTCACTGCTGTCTGGTCGAAGTTGCCCTCAATACTAGTAGGGTGATGGTCCTGAGTGTTGGCCACACTGAGGTAGGATAGTAGGGACAGGGGGTGTGCTGGGAGTATTAATGTGGGGCTGGGTACGGTAGGTGGCCTATCCTATCAGGACAACCATTGGCTGCTTCTACCAGCAATCACCGCGGGTCCGGTCCTTGGCCGCTACAACACCTTGGACTTTCAAAAAAAAAAAAAAAAAAAAGAATGGATCTGCTGCTAGAACGTGGAATAATACACCGCCATATGTTTTGTCGTTTGTGCATGTGGTAAGTAGAACCCTTTAGGGCCACTATACGTATTCCTAAGAAAAAAAAAAACGAGAAAACAAAAAAAAATGGAAAAAAAAATAATAATAAAAAATAGAAACAAAATAAAAACAAAAAAATAGAGAATTAGTGACCCATAATTGTGCTCAGTGTGATGCACAAACCTGAATTCGAATCCAGAGTATATATTCTCGACCCACGCAGACAGATTACAAGTTCAATATTCATCTCTACTCCACGAGGGGTCCTTGCTAATATGTAGGGGCCCTTTGGAAAAGGACATGCACCCACATGCACACACATGTGCTCACAGTGTTCGAAAGAGAGGGGCATGTTTGACCACCCCTCCCTGTTAATAGGGGTCATTGTTTTTTATTTTTTTTCGTTTTGGGCGTGTAGGGCCACGTGTCCGAGGCTTGACGCGCCAATTCCGTTTCTCGAAAATCAACGGGACACTCCCATTTTTCCGTTAAACGGGATTCAACGGGGGTTCTCGGACCCGTTAAGGCCGGACAAAGATGGACAACGGGTTGAACGGCGTTTAATTCCGCCTGTTCTCCGTTCATCGGACTCATAGCTTGTGCTCCATGTTGATATCGCTCGGGCTTCAAGACTACTGATGGTGGCTACTGGTTCATCCTACACTGTTGCTCTCTTTCATCTCCTCGTTTCAACCTACCCTATCTTTGCTTCCATACCGTCCGGAATATGTCTTCCTCCTCTTCCCACTCATCTCGTTCCCCCTCATATCCTTCTTTCATCCTGTTGAGTTACCGCCCTTGCTGACTAGGATAAGTGTCCGCCCATTTCTCTTCATTTGTCTCGTCTTCTACCTTCTCACTGTTTCGGCTATGTGTCTTAACATCTTAATTCGCGATTCTTTGTTTCCTCCCACTTTTTCCTCATTCAGTTGGGTAAATGTTGTTTCACGATTTGGTGAATTGCAAAAAATGGAATGACATAACGTTTTTTTGTGGTTTCTTGATGCTCTTATCTTTTGGTTACGAAAGCTTAGTTTTTTTTCTGAAGTATCCTATGAAACTCTCCGTTATGCTAGCGCTAAGACCATAAGGGATGACGAGAACATACGTCCCAGAAATTCTAGACGATATCCTCCTTGCAGAACTTGGGTTCTTTCTTTCTTCCTTACTTCAATCATCCTGATACCCTCACCACTATTAATATGAGGCGAGCTTTGCAACGATAGTTGCTATTCTCTAACCACTTCCCGTCCACGTCGGAACCGGAGATATGTGAAACCCGCCGGTGACAGATGTTTGAACAGAGAGACACACACTATGTTCCATCAGTGCACCAGGTGCGAGCCCGCCCAAGGCGATGGGGCCGGTGAAATTAGATACTCGACCCCGAAAAAGGCAAAACCCAAGACCTGACCCAGCACAGCGACCACTGGCATTTCCATCCACGAAACTTGACACCGGAGATCTCAGTTCCGACCCAGGACTGCACCCCACTTTCCCAAAATCCTTGGCACACCAGTAGTATGCACTTCCGGGCCCCCTGTCACAACGAAAACAGGAAGTCGCGCTGGGCATGAGGTTGGGCGTCACAAGGCCCGTCCGGAACCCAATGTTTCCTCAGAGCCACCCTAGACAGTGTCTTACCTAAGCCAACGCTTGAGCGTCAGTTCACCTTCCACTACGTATCACTACTCCTGAGGCTATACAGGGTACCCATGCAAGCATACCTTCATCGCGGCGATGAAAGGATTGAAAGTTGCCCTTTTTTGCCCCCTTGCCCCAGTGGTTTAGGGTCACTGTGCAGGGTTGGGCCCGCCGGTGGGGCCCAGCTAACACAAGGACCAACAGCTGCACCTCCCTTTTCGTCTTCCCCCACCCCAATTGAGTAGAGGACGGAGCATTTGCCGGTAGCTGCACCTCCCTTTTCGTCTTCCGCCAACCCCATCAAGTAGCTACTAGATGGGGGTGGGGGAAGATGAAAAGGGAGGCACAGCTACTTGCAAATGCTCTGTCCTTGTGTTAGCAGGCCCCCCGCTGGCGGCGCCACCCTGCACCCAAACGACTGGGGCAAAGGGCAACATGCAATCTCTTCGTCGCGAGGCAGCTATGTTTGCAAGGGTCCCCTGTATAGCCTTAGTAGTAGTGGTACGTAGCGGCAGGTGAATTGAGAGTTGAGAGGAGAACAAAAAGGTCCGTGGGTGGTAAGCGGCAGGGACGACTGGTGCTATGTTCACGCCAGGAAGCGCCAACGTGCTCGAAATAACCACCAGCCTCATGCTTTTCGAAGTTTTCGGGCATGAATACTACACCCGCGGGGCCTGGTCCTACGGCCAGTGGTTCGTCCCAGGCACCAGTAGAGTGGCGGTAGTGCACTAAGCCGTGAGCGACAGGCTTTGACAGAGGGCAAGGCGTCACAAGTCATGAGGACCCCCCACGGGCCACCGGTCACGATTTGCCTCGCACTAACGCCAGTACGAATCATATAAATGGCCGCGTCGTTTCTTTCCTGGTCAAATATGGACGTAGGAGCCGCTCGACGATAGAAATCAAAAAGACTCGTGAGCAGGGGTTTGACGTGCGAGTCAGCAGGTTCCGTCCATTCTACGGTTAGCTGATAACGCAAAACGGTGGGCGTAGCTTCGGCTTTGTGTACGGCCTGGCGTTCGAGGAGATTGAAGAAGAAGAAACCTCTGTGTAAGGTAGCTATGGAGACAGCTATGGCGACTGGCGTGAGGTACAAAGCAGTGCTTGCACTGGCGATGACATGCGTGTTCGTAGTCGTCGCAGAGGCCGTGGGCGGCAAGACCAAGACGGGGGAACGGCATCTCGAGTACACTGAGCACCATGAGGTCCTGAAATCGGACGGAGGGTCAGTGTCGATGTGGGCAGAGTCGTTCGAGCACATAGCCGACGCAGGTAGGAGGTTTTCGGCGGCGCACCTTACGCTGGAGGAGGATGGCTTCTTGCTCCCTACCTACTCGTCGGGCCATCACGTTATCTACGTGCTTGAAGGCTCAGCATACGCAGGACTGATGACGCCGTGGGGTATCCCGGCAACGCTTCGGAGACTCAAGAAGGGGGAGATGTTCGTAGTTCCTCGTGGCTGGGTGTCGTGGATTTGCAACCATCATCACGAAGGTGGTCACAGCAGTCATCGCCACGTGAGCGAGAGGGAGGGCGGTCAGAGCACTCATCGCCACGAGAGCGAGAGGGAGGGCGGTCAGAGCACTCATCGCCACGAGAGCGAGAAGGAGGGCGGTCAGAGCACTCATCACCACGAGAGCAAGAAGAAGGGCGGTCAGAGCACTCGTCACCACGAGAGCGAGAGGGAGGGCGGTCAGACGGCCACCTTTAAGGCGTTGGCAGTTACGGATTTCCCAGCATCACTGGCGGGCGAGATGGGTGGGAAGACTGAGGCGGATGGGTGTTATTTCTTGGCGGGAGCCTCGAAGCGGGAGGGCGAAGGGCGCGCAGGGCACGGCGGCGTTCTTCACGGCTTCAGTAAGGACGTGCTCGCCCAAGCGTGGGGCGTGGACGAGTCAGATGTGGAGAAACTACTCCATTCGCAGAAGGGGGTGGGGATCGTGAAGGTGAGTAAGAGTCAGCATCCGGAGTTGTGGGAGCGGTTYGTGAGCAAGCTGTCACACRTGGAAATKCTKAGCGACGYGTTTAGAYTCGTGGATGGGCTCGCGCACACCAAGCGGCATGGAGGTGGTCACCGAGAGCAGGGAAGCGCCGCTTGGTTCTTGGGAGATTTCACCTACAATGTGGAGGCGGCGACTCCTGCGGTCCACAATGAAGGCGGTGAAATTCGGCTGGTCAACAAAGAACTGCTGCCGGCGCTCGGAAAGTTTGGCCTGAGTTTCTCTCTCGCAGTCGTTAAACTCGAGAAGGGCGCAGTGAGGGTCCCTGGATGGTCCGTCAATGCTCACGTGATTGTGCACGTGACCAGCGGTAGCGGGCGGATTCAGATTGTCCATCCGGACGGCAGCAACGTTCTGGACACCCACGTGCATGCCGGGTCTGTCGTTGTCATCCCGCGCTTTTATCCGTCGGTTAAGGTTGCCTCGAAGGATGAAGCTCTCGAGTTCGTCAGTGTCATGACGTCTTCGCGACCGTTTTGGAGCCATCTTGCTGGTCATAACTCCTTGCTTAGTAACATGCCGGAGGTCGTCGTCGAGGAGGCGTTCAACATTCCCAGTGATCTTGTGAAGAAACTGCGCTCCCGGAGGGCGCAATATTCCGTCATTCTGCCGCCGTCAAGCTCTCAGAAAGAGCAGCAGGAGGTACAGAAGTTGTAGAGGAGGCCGCTCGTATGGGGTACTCGGAATAATTGCACTGGATGCAATTCGGTTAGCAGTCCGCCATGTGATTGATATCGCATGGGATTGACCGAATGTTACGTAACCGGTGTCGTGTATGTTGGTCCCAGGAGGAGAGAAAATTAGTGAGACTGATATGGTGGCGGTCCGAATATATAAGGCATCTGACCGTCCCAGGAGGAGAGAAAATTAGTGAGACTGATATGGTGGCGGTCCGAATATGTAAGGCATCTGACCGTCTTTATCTCGTAGATTTGGTAGTTTGGGAAGTCGTGCAGGTAGTCGTCCATCTTGTATATTACCGTAGGTCGTTTGGGAGGCCAGAATGCGACGCTTATGTGGGCAGTAGATGGTTGGAGGTTGTCGATGTCGTATACACGTGAATGATGTTTGGTTAACAGTTGCGGATCTCTGCGGATCGTCTGATGGTTTTAGCGGCCGAAGACGAGTAGAGGTACGCGTGATAGTGCAACTGTCGTGAGTTGTGAATTTGTGCGGATTGCGCGTCGAAGATGCAGACGAGTAGGACAGTGCCTTTGTACCTGCGGTGGTGCATCCGTCAAGCTGCGGTGTTGGCGCAGCTCTGCTAACACGGCTCCGGCTGTGCCCACTGTATTTTAGTGTAA
>BFEA01000149.1:1709359-1720875 GCA_003427395.1 Chara braunii | reverse complement strand
TTGTACCTGCGGTGGTGCATCCGTCAAGCTGCGGTGTTGGCGCAGCTCTGCTAACACGGCTCCGGCTGTGCCCACTGTATTTTAGTGTAAAATGCTTGTAGTTGAGTAATGTAGGAGATGTCAGCGCTGCCGTTTGTGTTTGTCCGTGTATGCTGCTTTTAGGTTTACTGTTAGGCGATTTGTGTGATGTCGACTGCCCACTGTGTGACATGGTAAGCAGCCTTGAAGTTGCTGTAGTGTGACTGGCTTGTCGATGTTTTCTAATCATTTTGTGTAGACGGGTCTGTTGTCGAGGTTCGTTTGCAGACTACTGTGTTGGCAGTTTGTGACCTTCAAAACGATCCTTGCAGTTTGCGACCTTCAAAACGAGCCTAGCAGTTAGACGTGATCGACTCGTTTGTCGGTTTTGTAGTCATGTGATTTGAAATGCCTCGAAGATTTTGCAGTTAGGCGTGCTGACTTGTTTGTCGATGTTTTGTAGTCATGTGATTTGAAATGCCTCGCAGATGACGTGCTGTAGCGTGGCTCTCTTGTCTGAAAACAAGCCTCGGCCGTTTGTGACCCTCAAACGAGCCTTGTAGTTGACACGTGAGTGTCCCTTGTTTGTGGGATTTTTGTAGTCATGTGGTGTTGGTAGTTCTTTGCAGTTGATTCTTGGAGTTGGTTTGCTGTAGCAGGGCTTTTGTCTCAAAACGATGTAGTAACTGCTCAATGGTCTACGAGGTAGTAACTGCTCAATGGTCTACGCCAGCGGAGTTTTGTTCGATGGAGTTGACACGTGAGTGTGCCTTGTTTGTGGATTTTTTGTAGTCATGTGGTGTTGGTAGTTCTTTGCAGTGGATTCTTGGAGTTCGTTTGCTGTAGCAGGGCTTTTGTCTCAAAACGAGGTAGTAACTGCTGAATGGTCTACGCCAGCGAAGTTTTGTTCGATGGAATTCTGTCTGAGGTAGATTTGGCTTTTGAGTACAACATAAGTGAGCCGGACTAAAATTCTGCGAAAAGAACATTTTTGTGTTGGATGGAATTGTCTTAGGCAGGCGGATTTGGATTGTGAGTACAACAATAGTGAAGTATCGATCATTTTTTGCGGTTTTGTTTGTGGTGCTGGTAGTTTTTGCAGTTGCAGCGGACTTGTAGTGTGACCTTGTCTCAAAATGATCTGAAGTTCGTCCAGTGTGACTTTCTAGTCAATGTTTTGGAGTCGTGTTGTGTTGGCAGTTCATTTCAGATGAGTTGTTGTAGTTTTGACTTCTGGTGAGGTTAGTGTGCTGTTTTATGAGTATGGAATTCTCAAATCGTGATGATTGGTAGGGGAGAGAAAAAAGAATGAAATAGGGACACTTGCTCAATGGAATCGAATGGATTGCGTTTGAAGCTTTTGAAATGGGTTTGTGAGTGGGATGAATGAGCCCGTGATGAAGACGTTTTCTTTGGTGTTACTAGGGCTAAGCTCGAGGTCAGTTTAATTTGACTTCAGGCATCCCTTATATCCAACACATCCCCACCCGACCCTAAAGCTAGGTTGTATACAGTCACCATTTTCGTCTTTGGCATAAAATTCGTGAACTCGTGACTGAAGTGCATTTCCGGACTGAAACCGCGACTGCGCCTTGGTTTTCCCTCTTAAATCTGTTCGACGGAATTCTGTAGGAAGCAGATCATTTCGCTTGCGAGTGTAACACGAGTGTTTCTTTGCATTGTGTCGTCTATATGCATTAATGTGTACGTCTTCACGTAAGGTTTATATTTTTGGTGGTGCAGAGCAGTTTTTTTTTGTGTGTGTGGCTTATTTTTTTGGTGGTGCAGAGCAGTTTTTTTTTTGTGTGTGGCTTATTTTTTTGATGGTGCAGAGCAGTTTTTTTTTTGTGGCGCAGAATAGTTTTTCTCCATTGTGTGAATGTGTCGTCTGTATTCAATGGGGCGAGTTCGCTTCGGAGTATGACTTTCGGTATTTCTGTGTTAAAGTTCCGCTGAAATGTGTCCGAGGCAGATTTTTCGTGATCTTAGATCTTTGTTTTGAAATTGTGAATAATCTCTGAAAAAAGAGACCGGCGGCAGCCGGAATTTGTTTGAAGTTCTGTTTTTTTGCGCAATAATATTTTGAGCAAAAATAAACAGAACTCGCGAAACAAGTGGTACGCGGGCCCAAAACAGCTTGCTGTCCATACGGTAAAACCACGTTGTTTTGTTTTTTTTCGTTCTTTTCCGGGACGAAAACGTTATTAGTGTCGAGTGCGATGTATTAGCATTGCAGCGCTCTTAGTGATTTAGAACTTTAAATCATTAATTAGTGAAACCATTAATTAGTGAAACCCCGCGTGGACCGGAATTTCTCCGAATGGATTTTAAGTCTTATATATGTTGTTGCTGTCGATCATTGGCCTCACTCCTGCTCTCGACATGCAGAGAAGGCAAAAATCATGGCGGGCACTCCATTCCAAAAAAAAAGAAAAAACACTGATAAGAGGCCGGGGACGGCACAATTCAATCCGGAGTTATCCTGGCAGCATCAGCAGCCGGTTTACCTTCAGCTTCAACCTATTTCCTTTATGATTTTCCAAAGCTGACGCAAACGAAACTACCCCAAACGACGGCTTAGTACTTTATTATTCTACTCGTTCTGTCTATTCCTATGCTAATACACAAGACCTATATTCGGCCGGTGGGAAGTAAGTTCAACTTGTTCCAAAGTTACTGTAGCATGTTGGCACTCTTCCTCCCTCCCTCCGCCCCTGTGATGCGTACTGCGGCAGAACCTGCAAGGCTGCAGCAGAGTGGACCTGGTTGCTCCTGTAAACAAAGCTATTATGTACCGTCTCGACGGTCTCGTACGAGAACCACCACACAATCCAAATGAAAAATATTATACCGTACTGTTACTTTTTTACCGTCGCCCCCTTACCAGTAATCTCTCTGGTATGACTGCTGGTCCTTTCTCCAGTTGGTGCCCATGACGTCCTATCCGTCTTTGACTTTCCATCTTCTGAGATTGAAGCAGTGTGTCCTCGCCTGAGTCCACCTCCTCTTGCCCTTTCGAATTTTCTGTGTGAGCGTTCCTTTTCTTCTCCGATCTGCCCCGATCTCGTCTGTCAACGTCTTTCTGATTCGCTCTCGTTTGGCACATGTCGTCGATGATGTCGAGAATAGTGGAGCGAGGCCTGAGGGGTATCATTGCACACGAATGGAAACAATTCGGGCGCAAATAAATTAGGGTGGCAATATCTCGTCTTCCGTACTGATGGTCTACGATGCGGTCTATAGAAGAATGTGAATTCGTTAAATTTGATGAGTAGCTAATCATCCCCCCCCCATTTACGGTAATCTGCATCACGATTATTTTTCTCTTTTTCTTGTTCTTTTTTAGGAAATACCTAAAATTGGATACGAGAAACCGTTCTCGGTTTTTCGAGACCATTGAATACCTCGTTATATTTTTTGCATGTTACTTTTCGTGGATTTTTGACGTTCCTGGTCGTCATTGAAGAGGTAAAAGTACACTTCGTAACAGGTTTGCTTGGTTATTATGATATAATACTTCGGTGATTTTTCTTTTGGATTTTTTCTTTTGGAGGTCTGTATTTGTGGATGGGTAATATCACCCTCTTGCCCACTTCGTATGGGATTGGTTGTTTCATGCATCGATACGTGGATCGGATCTTCCGGTTCTAGGGTGTGCCTCAATGACATTCAACGCGAACGTCCTTCAATCCTTTTTTTTTTGTCTTTTTTTTTATTAAAGACTTTATTATCATGGTACCTCTGGAATCGTTTTGGATCTGCTATAATTGTCTCAGAAGGGGAAGATCTCTACACGATTATAGAAATTTTACACCGATGTGATAACGCGTCCAAACACGGACTGAAACACAGCTGATTTCTGAGTTTTGCTCATAGACTGAATGCCCTACTGAGTTCCCCGCCTGCTAAGTCTGTGTGTGTGTGCTTGCTGAACTGCATGTCTGTCTGAGTGCTGGTTGGCTTGCGTGTGTGACCGTGCCTGTCTGAGTGCTGGTTGGTATGAGTGTGTGTGTGTGTGGCCCGCCAGGACACTTGTTCGTTCGTTGGGCCCTCAGGGCCGGTACTTACCTGTGGCCGTGGCTTCGAAGGGTTGCAGCAGGGAAAAAGCACTCAAGTAGCGGGTAGGCCGGTACCGCACCCGGCAGGGGGGTAAATATGCAGGTACCGGAGGCCGAGCAGAAGAAAAAAGTGGCATTTTTAGAGGCCGGTAGTGTAGGCTAGGTCTAGCGGGTACCAGTCTGAGTCTAGGGCCTGTAGGGGCAATATCAGAGTCTGCAATGATGTTCCCTCCGAAAGGAGGAAGAGGTACCGGTTGCTTGGGAAGGCCAGCGGCCTGGAAGTCACCGCCCAAGAGGCAAAGCAGGCCGCCGGCCGGAAGACGCGGCCTCTTTTTCGGTGTGCAAGTTTGGCGACACACTGGTGGAGCGCTGGAGGGAGCAGCGCTGGGCTGGAGCTGCGCTGCTGGGGAGGAAGGACTAGAGGGAGGAAGGAGGAAGGAAGGAGGAAGGGGGAGGAGCGCCAGGGGTACTTACCTGGCTATGGTGGCAGCCATCTTCATCACCTTGGTGGGTGCTGCAGCAAGGAGTCCCCAGCCGGGGAGAGCCACACCAAGAAGCTTCAGGGCAGGGTTGGGCATAGCAGCCTGAGTCCGAGCAGCCATAGCTGCTTTGCGTTGTCCTTTGGGCATCGGAGCAAGGCCTAGTAGTCCACCATAGCCTCGGCCTATGTGTGTGAAGAGTGGGAGGCGGCCATGGTGGACCATGAGTGATACCTGGTGTTGTCCTTTGGGCATCGGAGCAAGGCCTAGTAGTCCGCCATAGCCTCGGCCTATGTGTGTGAAGAGTGGGAGAGGTGGCCATGGCTATGGTGGACCATGGGTGATACCTGCAGGAGAAAAGGACTCGGACATGATTCTGGACCAGTCATTCAACACTGTATTATTATTTCTTGTATGAATAAGAGAAGGGGGAGATAAGGAGGAGATTGTTGGGCGAAGAAGAAGAGCCTTGTCATTGTCTTTGCTGGTGTACATCTTCTTTCTTCTTCTTCTTCTATTCCTCTCTCTCTCCTCTCAAGTTCATTCATTTCTTTCTGCAATTGGATGGCATTGTACTTTCCAGTGGATGTGTATCTCGAAATTGGCCAGGGTCATAACACCAACATTAGTGATGACATCCTCGACTGCCAACCAGGCCGCCCGGGTTGGTCTTGTTTCCCCGGGCGGCCCGGCCGTGCAAGGGCCGAAGAAGGTCGAGCAAAAAAAAAAAAAAAAAAAGGTCTGAAACCAAACTATGTTATAAAGAAAATAAACTGAACAACTTTTGCCTCAGGGTCCCATTGAAATTCCTGACCGAATTTAAAATAAACATTTTTGTTTTCTTCTTTCTGGAACTTCCTGAAACGGTATTCACCTGTTAGCAGTAGCGAATGCAGATCCCAGGGCTCGATCCCTAGTCTTTAGACTCTTTACCTTACCTGTGTACAGTACCTGTGTTGACGCCGAGAGTTGAACCCGCGACCTGTGTTTTTGCAATAGTTGGTAGGCTGTCGGGCTCGATCCCTAGTCTTTAGACTCTTTACCTTACCTGTGTACAGTACCTGTGTTGACGCCGAGAGTTGAACCCGCGACCTGTGTTTTTGCAATAGTTGGTAGGCTGTCGGGCTCGATCCCTAGTCTTTAGACTCTTTACCTTACCTGTGTACAGTACCTGTGTTGACGCCGAGAGTTGAACCCGCGACCTGTGTTTTTGCAATAGTTGGTAGGCTGTCGTAGGTCCGTAGGTTGTAGGGGTTCGATCTCTAGACCTGTCGGCTAGAAGCCTCAGCGAGTTCTAGAAGTAGTAGCTGTTCTGGGAGGTCTGGAAGGTCAAGGTTGTAGCTGCTACAGTCCTGAAAGGTCGAGGTCGTAGCTGCTACAGTATTCGAAAGGCCAAGCCCACAGATTTCCGGAAGGTCCCGAAGTGGCCTTTCGACGGTTTCTCACGTTTAGACACAGGCAAGTCGGCACGTGGTGAGCCCAGCTGCGGTACATCGGCAGTGCGACTGCATCGAGTTGGCAGTGCAAACCCATGCAGCCAGCAGTACCGGTCCCAGGTCCCAGTCAGTCACAGTCCAGTCAAGCAAGTACCATGTGGGACTGTGTCACTCTGTGTGCACCATGGGCCCGGTGGAAACGGGCAGACCAACGAGTTACAGAAGTATAAATCAAGAGGCAGCGTTCATTCATTCCTGCGTAAGCCACGCGGAAGCGCTGCTTAAGAGACTTGTGCGAGGTGGTCTGCAGAGCACCCTAAGACGGAAGTGGGCAGAGTAGAGATTGTGTAGCCATAGCCAGCAGGGTTGAACGGCCATAGCCGCGGTAGGTGGTAGACGAGTGTGGTGTGTGCGTGTGTGTGATACAGTGTGTTGCGTGTGGGACATCAAGGGTGATCCTGAGGAGAGTGTGTGTGTGAACAGCGAAGTTGAGCACAGTAATGAGCAGAGAGTTGTACCCGCGCTGATGCGCCTGTTTAAGCCAGCTTGTATCGGAACACTGCTGAAGACTTCCATATCTCTGAGCTGAGTGGACGCTGAGCGCCAGTGTGTCTCACCATCCGTTGCATGAGTGCAAGGTGGAAAAGAAAGTGACTCTGATTGCATTTTTTTGGCCCGGCCGGGCAAGTGGTCCTGGAAACACTCTGGGGAGCCCAGATTACATGGACATTTTTGGACATCAGGTGGATATTTGGGTGCCTTCGTTTTGTCCAATAATGTCCATGTAATCTGGGCTTACCAGGGTGTTTCCGGGATGACTTGCCCGGCCGGACCAAAAAACATTGTTGTACGTCTGTTGAAATTTGTGAATGTTGTGAATGTTAAATTTCAACAGGCGTACAAATTTCAACAGGCGTACAACAAGCGGTACTCGTTGGCTTGGCTTGATGTACGCCTGTTGAAATTTGTGAATTTTTTTAGTACGGTTTTTTTTTTTTTTAATTTTCTGCTTGGAGCGAGTACGAGTTCTTTCAACTTCTTTGGTCCGACATCTGAGTTCTGCTTCCAACCGGGCTTTGTATTGTTACAGTAGTCAACTTTAGTGCGTTTTTTTTCTTCTTTTCTTTTCTTTTTCCTCCCTCTTTAATTGTCAAGCAATTTGCATGTAGTAGTGATTTGGATTTGGAGGCAGGGACTCTGGTATCTAGGAAGGAGGCCTTGGTAGTTTGTGACTTTGTAGGTTGTCCTTGTTTGTCTATTTCGAGCTCAGCCTGCGAACCTCAGAGATTTTGCACAGCTGATTTCTGAGTTTTGCTCATGCATTGGAATGAATGCCTTGCTGAGTTTCCCGCTTGTTACTGAGTTCTCTAAGTCTGTGAGTGTGCACCTCCTGGTCTGCATGCCTGTCCGAGTGCTTGAGCGTGTGTGACCCGCAAGGGCACGTGTTCATTTACTGGTCCCGAAGGGCAGGTACTTGCCTGTGGCCGTGACATTGAGGATTGCAGCGGGGAAAAACACTCGGAGTGGCGGGGAAAGAGGCCCGCAACACTTGAAGCAGCGGAAAACACTCAAGTAGCAGGTAGGCCGGTACCACACCAGGTAGAGGTAGATGTGTCGGTACTCGACGCCGAGCAGAAGAMAAAAAAAAAAAAAAAAAAAAAAAAGCTCACATTTTTAGGGGCCCAATAGTTGTGGGCTAGGACCCGCTGCGTGTAGGCGGCACCCATCCATCCAGTCTGAGTCTAGGGCCTGTGCGGCCAAGTATCAGAGTCTGCAATGATGTTTCCCGAACCGGTAGGCCTCGGCATTGGCCTATCGGTCCCCTAGCTCAAAGTTAAACCCTACGGGCCTAGAAAAAAAATAAAAACTCCTATTCCGCCTGCGTCGCGGTCCCATACCCACGCGACCGCTCTTTTTTTGCCTACTCAGGCCTCGAATCGCACAGCTGCTAGGATAAATTAAATTTTAGTGTTTCCACATCCGCGCCTCTCTACGGCTTGCTAAAACCTGCCGACTACCGGCATTACTTTTCGGACTACGCAAGTAACGCAAGCGTCTGAGCTAAAGTTCAAAAAAGTTTCAGTCTCACGGTCACAGGCTAGTCTGAATAGCTTCTAACAAACGTCAGTCTCATGAAGTTCCTCAATTCCACAAAAAAAAAAATTGGACACTGTTCAACGTTTAAAATCCTGGGCAAATACCCTTGTCAGGGTGTTTGCCCCGACACCGTTTTATAAGTAGCGCGGTCACATGCTAATTTTAGAATTGGACTTGTACCAGCCTCGAGTATGGGACTGCAGAACTTGGGCCCGATCATCCAGCCTCTCCACTATAAAAGGAGTGGTTTTGTGACTCGTTAGAGAGAGGCTGCTATGTCACTCATCAGATACACGTGCAGGAATGTGGAAGCGTTGGTGGAGCAGCAAGGAGGGACGAGGACCAAAGCTACTACGCTTGGAGCAAGGAGTAGTAGTGAGACCAAGGCAAGCAAGAGGAAGGTAAGGAAAGGGGTTGGGGCGGCTCGGGCAGGCGTGGTGATCCTAGTTACCACTTTGGCCACTGTCTTGAATTTGTCTTCCCACTGCCTTCGCACAAGGGATCGACGACGCTCTTCACATAGCTTTGACGCATGTTTGGGGCCACCCGCTAGGCACCCGCCAGACGAAAACAAAGAAGATTGATTGATTCAGTTTGATCTACGTGACACCCGCGGCCAAAAAAGTCAATCGCGCCGGTGGTCAATGAGGCCCTGTCGGCGGTTTGGTTTTGTAATATATTTTGTACCCCTAAAAATACGTAAAATATTTATATATATATTGGGTTGTAGGGCTTGGAAAACCCTACAATCCTATATTTTTTATTTTGAAATCCGACTTCGTTTAAGATTTTTTTTAAATGAAAAACGAAAATTGATTTAAACAAATTATAAAAAAATAAAAACATTTAAAACAAAGAAAAACAGATTTTTTAATCATGAGGGACATGGTCACTGAGTTGTCCTGTATTTCTTTAGAAATGTTTTTTGAGTTCGTGTCGGGAAATTGAAATGGGTGTTTGAAAAAAATTAAGATACAAAAATTGAAAACAAATAAAGAAAAAAAGGGGTCAGGCTGGGGTTGGTGTGCGTGTGAGTGTGTGAAAGAGAGACAGAGAGAGTCAATCAATTGATTGATTGATTTGATTGATTGATTGATTGATCGTGTGTGTGTGTGTGTGTATGTGTATATGTGTGAGTGTGTGTGTGTGTGTGTGTGTATGTGTGTATGTGTGTGTGTGTGTGTGTGTGTGTACGCGCCAGTGTGTGTGTTTGTGTGTGTGTATGTGTCTGCGTGCGTGGGTGTTTGTATGTGTGTGTGTGTGTACAATAGTTTCGCTGACATACCAAAAAACGCCCCCCCAAATTTTTAATTTTTTTTTTTAACGAACAAGGTCATAGAGACCGACGTGCGACAACCGCGCGCACACTCCGTTTTCTCATGCGCGCCCCCGCCTGGGCCTGGAGCAGAAACTCCATCACGCAGCCTCAGACGCGGGCCCGCGGTTGGCCACCGAGGCCGCAAGATCCGCGGCTTAGGGTGTCACGTACAGTTTGATTGATTGATTGATTGATGGATGGAGGAGGGTCGCCCCCTTATCCCGACCACACTCACACACACACACACACACTACGGGTCAGTACAAATTGTCATACGACACTATGTATGACTGTTCCTACGACCATATTGATTGATTGAGTGCAAGTTGAAACATAGGATTCGTGAAAACCTAACAAAAAAAATTGTTAGGTTTGCACAAAAAAATTTAAAGATTCTAATAGTACATTTTTCAGGCCTCCTACATTAAAAAAATTATATATGAAGAAAATTAACCATAAAAAACGAATAGAAAAATATTTTCTCAGAACCACTGAAAGTGTTGAGAAGAGAAACAAGTTTCTTTACACAAATTTGTAATCGCTACCTTGCAAAGCACCGTTAGTCAAAGAACCGAAATATATCAATTTTTTTTTTATTTTTATTTTTTTTTAAAGCAGGTCCTTATGGCCCTGGCTCTGTTCCATTCTGGGTAGCAACACACATACATGTTTGCCTGTTCGCGAATACGTTCGCTTGGATATATTCTCTCATACATGGAGGAATATATTATTTTTTAGTGTTTTTCATTAAAATATTTTTCTATTTTTTTATTTTAAATTGTGGTTGGCTAAGAATTTGAAGATGTCTTCCAGGTAAATCTTGTTTGATATCTAATTTTACATAACATATATTTTTTGACAAAGTTTTTACAGTTAACCTAAAAATGGATTATATTAATTTATAGTTCTATAAACTAGTTTTCACAGAGCTTCGGTCTTACCAAACTGCTGAAAAAGACTTATAGACTTATAGTTATAGTTCTATAAATGAGTATTTACTGAAACTGTTTTTTTTTCAACATTTTTCAAGTTCGCCTTGCAGTCCTCAAAGATTGTATTGTTTGACCTCTGCTTTTCGCTAATCTACTGAGAACGGCTTAAAGTCTTATAACATGTTTTTTGCTCGAAAATATTTTTTTGCACATAATGAGAACAGCTTGACTTTTTGCCTTTTTTTTTGCGTTCCTTCTCGAGAAATAGTTAAAACGTTCTCTTTTATGTGTCAAAAATAACAGTTTGACTTTTCATTCTATAAAAAATATTAGGTTTTGTGGTTTTGTTAGATTTTCACGAATTCAGTGTTTTGATTGATTGATTGATTGATTCATGGGGGAAGGGTCGCCCCCCCATCCTGACCACACTCAGACACATACACACACACTACGGGCTACGAACGGCCATACAACCCTATGTATGATCGTTCGTACGGCCGTATGAGCGCTCCCCAGTAAGTCGTATGGCGGGAGTCACAACTTCTGCTTTTCTGTGATGACCCCAAGCCAAGCTACCATACGTCTACACACCTATGTAACACCCGCGGACGTATCCGTGGGGTCGAGCTCGGATCGCGGACTCAAATGGGTCCGCATCAGCGGCCTACCTGGTCCGCACCGCGGACCCGATTTTACACGAATTTTCTTGAATTAAATAATAGGTAAAATATATATATGGGGTTGTAGGGAATTTTAAGCCCTACAGCCCCATCTTTTTTGTTTTTGAATCCGACTTTGTTTAGGATTTAAAAAAAATAAAAAACGAAATTGGATTTAAAGAAAATAAAAAACAAAAATATAAAGAAAAGCAGAATTTTTTTTGGGTCATTTTTTATCATGAGATATATGGTCCGGGGGTTTACCTGTATTTTAAAAAAAATGAATTTATGTTTTTTGCAGAAGTATGAGGTGTTTTGAAAAAATGCAGATGCAAAATTAAGAAAAAAAAAAAAAAAAAAGGGTTTGATTGATTGATTGATTGATGGATTGATTGATTGATTGATTGATTGATTGATTGGTGGGGGGGGAGGAGTCGCCCCACCTCCCCGCCACCCACCACGTGCACACACACACACACACACACACACACACACACACACACACACACACACACACAC
>BFEA01000149.1:1654108-1665063 GCA_003427395.1 Chara braunii | reverse complement strand
GAGAGAGAGAGAGAGAGAGAGAGAGAGAGAGAGAGAGAGAGAGAGAGAGAGAGAGAGAGAGAGAGCCCTTTGATGTTTCTTAGAAAACCCCTGCCGGTACTCCAAAAGGCTCCTGCCAAAAATTAGCAAGGGTTTCCCCGACAAGAAAAGGGAAGTCGTTGGCCTTATAGTAGGGCAGTAGCAGGCCAGCTATATATGGTGTAGCTTCAAATTCATGTCCGTGTTTCAGCAGTTATGGGTTACTGACTTACTAACTCGGCATGTGATTTTCAGAGCTTCACTCCACTACTCACCAAATGTGCAAAACTACCGTAGAATGAGTCTTCTCCTAGTAACTGGAATCATACGCCGCCATATGTTTTGTCTTTTGTGCACGTGGTGACTACAGATAAGTCATCAGGCAAGTCCCCTGGCCTCCGGCAGCTTCAACTCCCCGGGTCCCTGCTGCAGCATACTGCAGCCCAATCTCGACTACTCCTAGTCGAGCTACAGCGCCCAGCGTTGGAAGACTACGCTCTACTCCAACGCCACAGCGCCCAGCGCTGGAAGACTACGCTCTACTCCTAGTCGAGCGACAGCACCCAGCGCTGGAAGACTACGCTCTACTCCAACGCTACAGCGCCCAGCACCGGAAGACTACGCTCTACTCCTAGTCGAGCTACAGCACCCAGCGGTGGAAGACTACGCTCTACTCCAACGCTACAGCGCCCAGCACTGGAAGACTACGCTCTACTCCTAGTCGAGCTACAGCGCCCAGCGCTGGAAGACTACGCTCTACTCCAATGCTACAGCGCCCAGCGTGTCGACTACTAACGACCTTGAAGGCACCACCTCAGTACTACCTCAGGATACTACCTGCTGGACTGGAGGACGGCCAGCTATATATAGTGCTGGTCTGTCCGAAGTCCAGCCTCGAACTACTGCTGTGTGGCTGCGCCAGGGTACTGCACTGGCTCCAAAACGAAAATGAAACGAAACTGGGTCCCGACAGGCGAGTGGCGCCTTAACTAGGACACGGCGCCAAAGCGAAAATGAATCCTGGCCAGTCCTCGTATGGTCCCAAAATGGACCCCTGACAGCGTAGGTCCTAATCCAGACCTTGGACAGAAACGGTACTGCTCCTAAACGGACCCTACTAACCCTGCTAAACCCCTATTAGGGTTAGTAACCCTACCGGCGGGCCCGATGGGGCCCGTGTGGGACCTGTGTGGGACCCATGGAATGCCACATGCACACACCTTACAGGCCGGACACTGCATATTGCCAGTTCCTCACTGCCAAGGACCAACACAAGCTTCATACAAGGATTTGTTTTTCCCCTTCTCTTTTCTTTGAAAGTTTGGACCATTTCTCGATTTATGCGTGTCATTCTTACTTGCGCAGGGGTCATGCTAATTAATCTTCATTCTCTGTATCGTTCCAATTTTAACGGATGTTCCGAAGGACACTTTATACAAGATTTATTACTCCAAAAGAAAGAAATTGCCACAGCAATCAACACCCCCATATGTACATAAGGCAAGCCACTAATTCACCCTTCCTCTCTCTTTTTCCTCTCCCTCCCCTTTTTCTTTTCTCAATTTCTCCATGATCATTCTCTCCCCCTCTTCTTGCTTGCCTCATCATCTGCCCTTTACCCCTCCTCTCACAGGCTTTCCGCATTCCAGCAAACCATGAGCCGAGCTCAGCCAACCACAGACAAAACAAAAAAACAGAGTCATAAGAAGACGCGAAGCATTGGCAACAGCAGAGACGTCAGACACAACAAGTTTGGACCACAGATTTAGATCCTTCGTAAATCTATGAGACGTCAGATAGACAACAAATAGAACAAAAGGGCAAACTCACACTACCACTTTTCTAAATGTATCTGACCACAATTATGCCCCGGATTCGGATGAATCTGACCTCAATCTCATCTCAAGCATCGCAGAAAAAGTCCTAGTGTGAGTGTGCCCTAAGATGCCAAAGAGATTGCAGATACACAAATGGATAGACATGGAAGAAAAGTAGACAGGGACTTCACTTCCCAAATTCATTCCCTTTGAAAATACACCGTCCCCCGCCTCCCCCCCCGCCCCCCTTCTTCCATCTTCCCTCCTACCCTCCCCTAGGGACTATATCATAGACAGCAAAGTAGCCTCTCTATCTGTTCACCCTTAGCAGTGGTAAAATGTCTACGTGCGAGTAGCGCCAGCGTCACCACGCAAGCTTGCCTATCCCCTGTCCAACAGTGGTCACGTAAGCTTGCCTAGCCATCCATCGACCCCAGCACCACTCTGGTGCCTTCTCAGCTCTCAAATCTCTCACCAAGCGGTGCTGCCTAAATGGATCTTACAGATCAGGTCAGCGAAAAAGGGAGAGTATAATCTCGACTATTGATAACACAAGGGGGGAAGGGATGCATATCATTTCCACTACTACCCCAAAGGGGATACAAACAGGCCACCCACTAGCTAAGGAGGAGACGTGGACAGTGTAAGAGGGAGGGGGAAGGGAAAGGGGTCACAGGGGAGAGGGAAGATGGCTACCATCTCCAGTGTCCCATGCCACGAGAGAGAAGTTCCCACCGATTTGGGGGCTAGAGAAACCCATATAGCAGGAGGAGGGGGCAGAGGGCCAAGGAGGAATTGAGTGATAGCAACAGCAGGGGAGTAGGGAGAAGTGAAAACGACTACCGTCTTCCCCCGAACATAACGCACTCAGAAAATGAACGTATACAAGCCGTCTTTCCGGTCCGATGCAGTCCAAATGAGGGTGCGTTGTGTTCAGGGGAAGACGGTAGTGGCATAGAAGGGGCAGACGTGGAGAGGCAGTGTTTGAGGGAAAGTGGGAGACAAAAGAGATTGTGAAATTCAGACAGATGGAGAAGGGAAGAAGTAAAGTGAGGGAGTCAGGCGAAGAAGAAGGACGAGGAGGAGGAGGAGGAGGAGGAGGAGGAGGAGGAGGAGGAGGAGGAAAAGGAGAAGAAGGAGAAGAAGCAGGAGAAGAAGGAGAAGAACGAGAGGAAGGAGAGGAAGGAATGATGAGTGAGAAAAGCAGAATTACCTACGATTCAAGAAGATGACTGCATAACCATTAGCAAGAAACTGCCTGCAGCAGGGCCAGAAACAACGAGATAACTTTTCAGCTTTGGAGAATTCCTAGTTCTTGAAATGCAATGGAAAGGCTAGAAATTGTTACGTAAGAGCTCTACATGAGGACAAAATAGAGGGAGGGAATCGGTACAGATGAACGTCTTTCGTTGCATTTGGTATCACTCTTAGCATCAATTCATTCAAAAATCCGGTTCAGGTTTTTGGTTGCTGGATGTCATTCTGATCAGGAGTCGTTTTTTTATTGTTTTGCATCAGGTTTGGTTTCATTTTGCAGTCAGGTTGGGCTTATTAGGTTGCTCTCTAGTCGGAGCTTGGGATCAGATTCGGCTATATTTGGATTCCCGCGTGTGGATTGGCTTGGCCTACGGATTTCAGTAACTTTTCAGTTTGCCTTTTTTGTTTGAATTTTGAGTTTGGATTTCGTTGGTCTTGGTTTAGGGTTTTGGTGTGCTTTTTCTTGTGGTTTTGGTTTGGTTTCAGTTTGGTTTTGGCTTGGTTTAGGCTTCGCTTTGGTTTTGGTTTTGGTTTTGGTTTTGGTTTTGGTTTGGTTTTGGTTTTGGTTTTGGTTTCTAGTTTTGGTTTGGTTTTGCTCTGCTTTCAGTTTGTCTGGTTTTGGTTGGGTGTTGGTTGGGTTTTGATTTGAATTTGGCTTTTGTTTGGTCCTCATTTCCTTTTGGTTTATCTGTGGTTCAGTTTTGGGTTTTGGGTTTTGGGTTTGGGTTGGGGTTTGGGTTGGGGTTGGGGTTGGGGTTGGGGTTGCAGAATCTGACAGTTCAGTTGTATTTGGGCTTGGATTCAGGCATGGGTTTCGATCAGGGTCGGCTTTGGGTTTGAGCCTTGGTATGGGTTGGGTTTGGGTTTCCGGCGGATGTTACTTTAATGTGATTGGTTCAGACAGAACATGGGTTGATTTTGGGTCCAGGTTAGGTTTCAGATTTGTATTCGTTGGGATCAGATGCTGCAGTTGTTCGGATCAGGTTTTGCATGTGTCGGGTTCGGGGTTTCAGTTGCTTTTGCTGACGTGGGATATGGTTTGCTATGGTCTTGTGTTTGGTTTTAGTGTTTTGGCTGCGGTTTGGTTTAGCTTCGGGTTCGGGGTTCGGTCTACGAACTTGAATCTCTACTGTTCGTTCGACTTGGGTTCAGTTACATGATCCTCATGCTCCGGTGTTAAACAGGACACTAGAGGACATGAAATGTTTGAAGGAGGACATGACATGTTTGAAGGACATTCATTGAAGATAACGGAGAGAGCAAGGAAAGCATTGACAGAGTCAAAGGGAAGGGAGAGGACTGCAGGGAAGACAATGATAGTGCCAACCATGACAAAGGCTGTGGAAATCATTATGATAATGAAAATAAGAGGGAGAGGATGGCAAGAAGAAGAAGGAGAAGCAAGAGAGGACGCAAAGTTGGTGGCGGACAAGAAATGGGAGGCAGAGGTGGAAGAGAATCAGGGTGAGGAGAAGAGGAGGAGCTGAGGAGGGAAATGAGCAGGAGGAGGAGGAGGAATGGGACGAGGATAAGAACGGGGAGGGGGAGGAGGACGACAAGGAGACGAAAAGGTGGAGGACGGGGAGGAGGAGGAGCAGGAGGAGGAGGAGGAGGAGGAAGGGGAGGATGGAATGCGCGTTCTGCACCACTGACTGAGAGAAGATTTCCAACACGAGAGGCAACAGTTGTTCGTAATGGGTGATGACGACTTCGAAAAAATGACACAGGCATCGGGCAAGTAATGGTCATGTCTGGTTTCTTGCGATAGGATTGTCGTACTCAGCAGAGGTAGCACCTCGACTTCCAGAGCTGAAGTTGTCTATGAAACGCACACAACGTTTCTCCAAAGGGACAGTAGTTCCACCTGATGTTATGCATACAATTGGCCGCGTTGCACATGCCCCATTATTGTCACCTGGACCACATCAGCAAGAACACATTACATGATCAGGAATTGAAGGCAACGGGTGAACGAACGCTTCGGGTTCTGAGTGTTCAAGAAAGTGCCCATTATTACAGAAACAACAGCACCTTCATACCACTGAAAGGGTCTGGGTCTCCAAAAAGCATCAATCAGGATTGAGGCCCTCTTTTGAGATTTTTTCCCTTTGTTTTTTGTGCTACAATCCTGCCCATTTCATAATGGGAAACTTGTTGAGTCTGCGGTGGAGCTGCGCTGTCCCTTCCAGCTCCATCTCCATCTCCCTCATCCTCATCCCTTCGTCATGATCTTGACGGACCGCCATCCCCGCGGGTCCGTCACACACGGGAATGGTGGCCATGTCAATGTGGCTCCAAAAAAAGTGATGCCTGGTCAGTTGAATCTGAGACAACAATGGTGGCGAGAGGAGGCTTAAACCACACTAGTACTTCCTAAAGTCGTGCCCGTTAGTTAACAAGCCACACAATGAAAGGAAACGTACGGGCCACTACAGGAGCGCCCAAATTCATCTGACTAGAAATGTTACTACTCTATTTTTTCCCATGGCCGGTAGCTGCGCCAAAACTCGGCGCGCAGGTGCAGGGCCCCCGGCCCTTAGCTGGGCAAGGTACTGGCGGTTTAACCATGCCCCACAAAACACCGCCCGCCCACAAGTGGCATGTTGGTTGACAAGCTGGCGGGGAAGTTGGGAATCGAGAGAGAGCCGATGGAGACAGCGAAGGTCCGCGGCTTAGAGAGGACTTATTCTAAAGATTGTGAGAAAACGAAAGCCCGGCAGGTTGGTGGCTTAGAGAGGAAGGGTTTTTTTTTTTTTTTTTTAAGATGGCAAAACACTAAAGGCCCGGCAGGTTGGTGACGTAGCGAGGAAGAAGATCTTTCGGAGACTGGAGAAAACGAACGGCTCTACGAGGTGCTGTGATCGCGGTCCAATACAGAACCCTAGAGTCCTACCGTGTGAGTATGAGGTGAGTGAGGCGGTTTTTTGCCCCAAATGGAATCCGCCCTGCCTGACTGGAAAGGCACCAGAAGGACACCAAAGAAGCAAAGGAAAAAAAACACATTCCGCACATACTGGCCAGATACATTCTAGGTGAAACTGCTCCCGGATCACGTTTTCAGTTTGAGATGGGAAACGCATTTACTCTCATCGTCTGTGAGAAGATACTCCCGTGCTACTTCGGTGTACTTTCCGTGATACGTCTGTGTTGTGTGCCTATCCAGTCCCCCCCAGTCACGTAAACACTCATGTAGCCAACTCTCCTCCCTTCAAAGATCTCATCTCACCCACCAAGGGACCGCAGGACACTGACAAGATGAAGCACGGAATCACAGCACCGGAAGACCTTATAACGTTTCAACCACCACAGATGTCTGCCAAGTCGAACGATGTTTCTTAACAAAGATGCCAGGCAGGAAGTATAACAAACACCGTACGTTCGCACGCTTCCCCACGTATAGTATAACGGAGGGGCTCCAGGACGCCAGGATCGCTTGGGAACAAAGGGGGCAGGTAAGCACCCCCGTCACTCTCCTGCTTGCTCACCTTCCTCCTCCTCCTCCTCCTCCTCCTACGCCCCGGAGCCTTCCTCCCCGGTCCACTCCACCATAGCCGAGCGGAGGGACAAGGCAGGAAGTATAATAAACACCGTACGTTCGCATGCTTCCCCACATATAGTATAATATAAAATGCGGGTAACTGTAGAGACGCTTTGATCCGGAAGTAACTCCAATTCGCCAGAACAGGCTCAACTCTGTAAACGTCGCTGCGCACTGTATTCTTGGGCAATCTCATTTTATTTATCAAGATTGCGACGCAAAAACCTCGACCACTCTTTTGGAACATGCTTTGTTTTAAATTTCAACAACGATGGATCTCTGAGATGAAATTATCGAATCCAAAATTTTCAGAACAGATTGAGACCTGTGACTGTATACAGGCAGGTATAAACTCAGCTTTTTCTAGCCGTTCATCCACCCTCAAAAACAAAAACAAAAACAAAAACAAAAACAAAAACAAAAACAAAAACAAAAACAAAAACAAAAACAAAAGAAAAGAAATCTCAAACTGAGAACCTCTGCCTCAGAAAATAACAACCCTTCTGAGCCTCCTACCATGCCTTCAACACCCCTAATTGGCTGCTCCAGTTGAAGACGCGCCCGCTTCTTCCAACAGGAACAGCCAGCGCCCTACTGAAAGAAACGAAGAGAGAAGGTGGAAGGCAAGTGGAAGAGTAGTACTCTCTCTGCCTTCCTACCTAGTAGTAGCTTCAGGGTGTCCCAGGTACTGACCTTTGTTTGTGCTGTGACTTGTGCCGTACTCGCCTTTTTCAGCTGGTGTGCCTAAGAATCCTTCAGCAACCCTCTCTCAGCGATATGGTGGCAGCTATCGCTAGGCATTTCTACAGCCACTCACCTCAAAGGCCTGTGAGCTATTCTCTCCTTCATCTCTGAGATAGACTGCACTCCGGCCTGCGTATGCAGCTCAAGCGAACTCAGGTAAGCAGTGTGGCGATCCTACGGTGCCGTTGAGGCCACTTGCCGGCCTGGCGCCTTGGCCTACGGTCCTCTTCGGCATGACCGTGACGCACAAGTCAAATCGACAGACTGCAGACAGTGTTGGGGGAGGTTCTGCCCGTCCTATGGTGGGGGAATTATCCATCAAAGCAGCCCCAATGTTCCGTAATTAGTAGTGGATGGACCCAAGGGGAGCCTGTGGCTATATCTGGTGTTAGTCCACGCACACTTGGCTGTTGATTGCCTATGAGCAGCGAGAGGCAACGACATCACTGAGTGTGATAGTGTCATCAAAGGGTCTCGCCGCACGGCACACGAAATGAAAACGAAACGATTGCATATGCCGACGAAAGGTGGCAAAATACACTCGTTACTATTTATAGAAAAACGATGAACGAGGCCATTTTCTGCAGGAAGATGCACTCGTTTCGTTTTTCGTTTCGTGTCCCATGCGGCGACGCCCTATATCCGGCAACTCTGGTGATCTGTATGTGAAACGGAGATGTTATCAGTCTGACAAACACTGACGGTGGTGTTGAGAATATGAAGAAGAAGTTTGGTAAGTTGGATGCGGCAAAGTGGTGAGCAGGTGGCAATTTAAAAAATTACAAAAATGTGTAATGAGTCCTAATGACCTGTTAAAAAAATCACAGACTGAGAACTCGGCTGTTTTCTGAGTTTTGCCGCTGGAATGTGTGACTTGCTGAGATTCCTGGTTTTTCTTTTTTTTTTCTTGTGGTGGAGAAAGAAGAAAGGGATAATTTGCAAAATGCCCCCATAAGTTGAGATATATGCCAAAATGCCCTTGAAAGATGTGGGTAGAGCGGAATGCCCTTTGTGTTGTGCCCCTGTCAGGCGGGTGTGCAACTTTGCAATCTAGACCTCCCCATTTGGGCCTTGGCCTTTTGCAAAAGCGCCTAGGAAAAGTTGTAAAGTACTGGGGCATTTCGCAGTGTTGGATGGTACCCGGTAGGGGTATATTGCAAAGATGGGGTCCAACCGACGCCAGGGGCATTTCACAAACTTTTTTTTTTTGTCAGAGGGGCATTCCGCTCTACCCACATCTTTTAGGGGCATCTTCGCATATATCTCAACTTATGGGGGTATATTTCAAATTATCCCAAGAAAAGAAGGAGCCTGTGCGATCAATTCTGCACTCTGGACATTTGGCTCCCACTTTCTGCTGAGATTTCAAAGTCTGTATGTGTGTGTGTGCTTGCTGAGTTTCCATGTGTTTGTCTGAGTGCATGATTGCTTGAGTGTGTGTGTGTGAGCTGTGAGGGTATTGTATGCTCAGAAGGCCTTCGGGCCTGGTACTTACCTGTGGCCATGCCTTTGTGGATTGCAGCAGGGTGGAGAGGTAGGCTAGGCCCGCGTAGATGGAAAACACTCTAGTAGCAAAAAGGCTAGGCCCTAGTAGGTTGGAAAACACTTGAGTCGCGGGAAGGTAGGCAGAAGAAGACAAAAAGTTAGTGCCTTTAGCGGCCGAGTGAAATTTAGAAGTCTGGTAGGCTTAGGTCTAGGGGTACCGATCTAGTAGTCTGAGTCTGTAGGGCCTGTAGCGAAGGATGAATGATATCGGACCTGCAATGATGTTTCCCTCCAAAAGGAGGAAGGTACCGGTAGCTTGGGAGGCAAGAGGCCTGTAAAGTCACCGCCCATAGAGGCAGCTGCCCGGTATAGGTTTGGGAGGACCGAAGTGAATCTCAATTTGCGGTCTTCACCGTCCGGTATATGTTCACGAGGAGCAAAGTGCTCCTCATTTTGTGGTCTGCAAGTTTAGCATCATGCTGCTGGAGCGAGCGCTTGATGTGTCCAGAGCTGGGAAGGAAGAAGCCGGCCTGGCCCCTCCACTCGGCTATGGTGGAGTGGACCAGGGAGGAAAGCTCCGGGGTGTAGGAGAAGGAGGAGGAAGGTGAGCAAGCAGGAGAGTGACGGCGGTGCTTACCCGGTTATGGTGGACAGCATCTTCATCTTCTTGGTTGGCGCTGCACCTGGAAGGCCCCATAGGGAGTACAGTTCATCAAGGAAGACTTCGGGGCCGATATAGGTTTGGCGGCCATAGCCGAGAGGGCAATCAGCTTTGCGTTGTCCTTTGGACATCAGAGCAGGGCTCCGCTAGTCCATAGCCACCTACTAGTAGATGGTGGAAGAAGGTGGAGGACATGGCTATGGTGGACCTCATGAGTTGCTGCCAGTAAGGAGGAGATTCGCACATTGGTTCTGGTTCATTCTTTTTTCATTGTTATCATTATTATTATTTATTGTACGGAAGAAGTGGGGGGAGATAAGGAAAGGTTGAAGGTGATGGCGAGTTGGAGGGGGGATTTGACATTGGTCTTTGCTGGTGTACATTGTCTTCTTCTTCTTCTTCCATTCTTATTTCTTCTTCTTGCATTCTTATTTCTTCTTCTTCCATTCTTATTTCTTCTTCTTCCTTTGTCGATTTCTCTTTCCAAGTTCTTTCATTTCAGCTGCAATTGAATGGCATTGTCTTTCATAACAAAAAGAAAGAGGAGGGAATTTGTGAAGAAGGGAATCCGAGAAGTGGACTGTGAGCTACTGAGGAGAGATTGTGGAACTGTTGGCATTGCGACGGATGGTCTAATTGACTTGCACTGAAGTTCTTCTGATCTTTTATTTGACAGGTCAGCAGCAGATTCATTTCCTCGACTCCCTCCTGTCTGCATGCATGGGACTGTGTAATGACCCTTGTCTGCATTTGTGTGTCTAATTGTGTCTGTTTATGCACATATTTGCCAGCCAATCCAACGGTCTTGGGGGGACTTTCATGCCTTGAAGCTTGACCAGCCAACCCCACTGCAGATATCGTCTAGCTAATTAAGTGCCTGACCAGGCCTGGCTGTGGCTGTAGCATCCGGTATCCAGAAGGACGGGGGGGGGGGGGGGAGGAAGGGGGAGGGGTCTCAAAGTGTTTCCCAACTTCGGAGTCTGGATCTGGACGCCACGGAGGTCTTCCTTCCCACATGTTCCCAAAAAACAGAAAACAACCGATAACATTGCTCAGGATTCATGGTTAAAAAATAATAATAATAAAAAAAAAAAGGGGGGTGTTCTTTTTTTTTTTAAGCTTTTTTTTTCCTTTTTTAAACGGCGACGGCCTTGAGATATCAACGTGGGACTGACCCGCCCCAGGTAATTCAAGAATTTCAGTCATCTCGTTCCATCATCTGGAATCGAACTCAGGTCTGTACTTCAACAGTTCATGGGTCTACCAACTGAGCTACCGTCTTCACCCCGAATAGAACGCCCGGTCATTATAGCTGTATTTGGCACAACCTTCCGCCCAGGTACGGCGATAATTACCGGGCGTTCTATTCGGGTGAAGACGGTAGGCCCGGAGTTTCCCTGTACCAGTTTTCTACTACCCTCTTCACCCGAATACA
>BFEA01000149.1:1556303-1568399 GCA_003427395.1 Chara braunii | reverse complement strand
CACAGGTAAGTTGGGAAACTAGGGATCGAGCCCTGGGATCTACCTCAGTTACCACGAATTGGTGAATACCGTTTCAGCCCAGCATGTACAGAGACAATTCTAAATTTTGATTATTTTGTGTAATTGAGTTGAATGGCAAAGACTATCATCAAGTTCTCATCTCATGTGCGCTTTGTGCGTGTACATATTGGTGTGAAAGTCTTGTGGATGGGGTCGTGTATGGTTGGTCTCAAAACAGTGGTCCAGGAGTTTTTCTAATTGTTAAAATGCGCTGCGCTCCGGTTCAGGGATTGGGAGAATGTCAGAACAGGTAGAAATGGGATTTGTTTGAATTAGAGAAACAGTTGCGCAGTGGTGGCATATCCTCTTGGCAGGGAGCAATCAAATGCGGTCATCTCCCTCGACCATAGCGGAGGGAAACGTTGTGCGAGTGCGAGTAAAACGTGGTGCGAGTGTGAGTAAAACGTGGTGCGAGTGTGAGTAAAACGTTGTGCGAGTGCGAGTAAAACGTTGTGCGAGTGCGAGTAAAACGTGGTGCGAGTGCGAGTAAAACGTGGTGCGAGTGCGAGTAAAACGTTGTGCGAGTGCGAGTAAAACGTTGTGCGAGTGCGAGTAAAATGTGGTGCAAGTGCGAGTAAAACGCCGTGCGAGTGCAAGTAAAACGCCGTGCGAGTGCGAGTAAAACGTTGTGCGAGTACCTCGTTGTTGAAAGGGACACTGGTCCTGGTTTCCAGCACATATAATAAAGAAGAAAGCAGCTTCCTTTCTGGACTGGATGTTTATATTGTCAATCTGGGCTTTGTGTGGTTTATTTGTGCTTGTCTACTTTACCCAGGTACTGCCTTATTCCTATGGGAGGTGTGCTACCCTCGATTCCACAGCGGGTGTTGGGCATAGGTGGCACTGCTGGGATGGTTCACCCATCTACTGGTGTGTCGTATAATCATTTCCCTGCAAACGCTGTCCATTGGACTTCCTGCCTGTCTATCTTTGTGTCTCTCTCCCTCGGTTTGTCTGTATGTCCACCCAGCAACCTCTTTGTCAATCTTTTTCTTTTATAAATAAAGAAACAACAATTTTTAATTTTATTACCAAGAAACTATTCGGAGGCCGGATAGCCTCTTCGCGAAGCTCTTTGCCCCTCATTTCCGTATTCTCCCATGCCGCCAGTACTCTCGCACATCATGCAGTGACATGCAGTACCTTTCTTTAGACTCATATATATTTTCTGCAGAGCACCTTTGGTTTCGTCGACAAAGAAGGAAAGGAGATGCTTCTGTGGCCAATGGACAGCACAGTGTGTTTTCTAACTTTACTTCGCCCTTTGATGTGAAGTGCCCAGGCAACAGCTACCGTCTTCACCCGAATAGAACGCCCGGTCATTATAGCTGTATTTGACGCAGCTTTCAGTCCAGAAACGGCCATAATTACCGGGCGTTCAATTCGGGTGAAGAAGGTAGTCACAAGAAGGGGGGTGAAATACAGTCGTTAATGAACTTTAATGAGCTCACTGGATGGTTGCTTGAAAATAAAATACTAATTAGGAAAACTTTTGTTTACCAGGGGATAGTGTTCTCATCAGATAAACATTCTGAAACAGATGTTGGAGTGGACCTCTAGTAGGACGAACACGCTGAGGTTTGTTTCCTTTCTGATCCTCTGGCATACTTCTTGGTAGTTCTTGCATTTTTATTTTATTTTTAATTTAAATTTGGACCTTTGCTCGATCTATGTGTGTCATCCTTGCACAGGGGCCATGCTAATCTTATCTGTGACGTTCCAATTTTAACGGATGTCCCGAAGGACAACCATACTTCTTGCATTGACGTGGTCTACGATCAATCTTTGCCCTCTTGCCCCAACCTCATTCCCAATGGGCCTGGCTCCACATCCATTCTGGGGAGCAATTCCCCTTTCTGCAGGCAAGTCAAGCAAAAGTACATAGAATGACACAACTTCGGTTCCGTCCATTAAATATTGCTTCCTGTAGGGGACGATTGGTTGTCGTCAGATAGCCTTTTTCCTTCTTACATCACTCTCAGTCTGTTACATGCTGCGCGTGCACACGCAGGCCATTTTGCAGGCCTGCGTCCGTTCAGGCTAAAAGCCTGAACTTCAGGCCGAAAGCCTGAAATCCAGGGTTTACAGGCCCCCTGTCGGGTCAGGCCGAAAGCCTGAATTCCAGGGCCTGTCCCTGTGTCGTTTCAGACTAAAAATAGCAACAGCATTTTTAGCCTGAAACGAAGGGCCATTTTCGGTCGTTTATCAGAACGACCGGCCCTGAAACTCAGGCACCGAACCAGGGTTTCGGGAACAGACTATTAATAGTCTGTTTCCCACGCCAGCCTCAAGCAGACTGCTGCACACCAGCCCCTGGCACACTTCGGCATTGGCAAGAGCTGCCTCCTCGGCCTGACTGGCCTCCAGTATTCAGGAGGCAGGCCGAGGTAGTACATAGGACTTCCCAGGCACTTCCGAGGTAGGCAGTCGGCAGTTGTAGTCTTCAGGATTCGGGAGCAGCACTCTGGAGGGAGCGCTGCGTAGTAGTAGTTGTAGCGTTAGCTAGTAGTCTTCAGCGCTGGGCGCAGTAGGTACCTGTAGTCTCCAGCGCTGGGCGCCATAGCTAGGTAGTACTAGAGAGAGAGAGAGACCTTGGGCGGAGGCCAGAGGTACCTACCTGCAGTGCCGTTGCTCCAGCTTTGTCTTCGAGGTACCTGCAGCACAGCGCCAACATCACAGGTTAGTATCTGGTTCGTAACAGAGAGAGAGAGAGAGTTCTTCTTCTTCCTCTTCTCAGTCCACCATCTCTTCTCTCCCTCTCAACTTCTGACTTCACTGAATCTGCAGACTATGAGAGAAGAGATACAGAGCTTGGTGACATTTGATCCAGACTCGACTTTTGGGGGTTCAGACATGGCCACGAGGGACTATTTGGGATTGGTGACCAAGACTTGGTGTTAACGACATTCCCATCCTTCTCCCTCCTTTCGTCTGATCCTTATCTCTTCGTCTGCGTATGTATGGACCTGGCGCTTTCTTCCTGTGTACAGCGCCAGGCTCTTTCACACTTGGTGATGGATACCATGCATGTTTCGTCTGAGTTCAAACATTGATTGGGCTAGTTAGTAGTACCCTAGCATTCTGCTTCGTTACTCTGAACTACGTGAATGAGGTCAGTCCTGTCAGGTCAGTCTTTGTATCAAAGTCTTCCCTGCGCTATTCAGCACCTTTTGTATGTATGAGAATGCACATTGTCTGTCGAGATTCTACTCGCACTGTATTGTCCATTCAGAACTTTTCATCACATTGCAGCTCATCGGTTATTACGTACATTGCATATCTGTGCATGTAAGAGCCCTGCTGCGACTGTCAGATCGATATGAATACCGAGAATCGATCTCTGAAAGTCCGGCTGCACTCGATAGACAGGGATGTTCAGTTACTCTCAGGGTGTCCCCTGCCATACTCCTGTGGCTTCCACACACTCAAACCTGATCCATCGTTGTGCCCCTCTTCGGATTAGCCTTGGCCGTTCCCATGAAGCCCACCATGCTACTTTTTCCATCTCCACCTATTGTGACCTATGGTCACGATGTGTTGCCCTGTAGCAATTATTCTTTTGAAGAGGCTTTCTTCTTCGCTGTAAAATTGTCTGGTTTGTCCTTAGCTCGCTGACCCTCGCTCTTTGAATGTCAGTTTCTTCCCGTGTCAATCGGCTGCGACCATGCTGCTTCCCTCACCTCTCTTTTTTGTGCGTTGATCGTCTGAGAACACGTATTCCCTTTTTTTATTTTAATGGAAAAAAAAAAAGAGAACACGTATTCCCTTTTTTGTTTTTGGTTTTTGTAACTTTTTAATAGAAAGCAGAGCCTTCGGGACATCCGTTAAAATTGGAACGATACAGAGAAGATTAGCATTGGCCCCTGCGCAAGGATGACACGCATAAATCGAGAAATGGTCCAATTAAAAAAAAAAAAAAAAAAAAAAAAAAAAAAAAAAAAAAAACAAACAAACAAACAAACAAACAAACAAACAAACAAACAGAGCCTGGCGGCTCTGGCTGCATTCCATTCTCGGGAACATCAGTCTGGTTCCTATTCCACTGGCAAGTGATAAAAATACATCTTAATACGCACTCACGCTTCTCCCCATTATGGCTGAAAGGCCCGAGAAGATGGCGTTGATTACTTCCCTTAGGAAGCATGTACCATCCCTCACCCCTGCCTAAGCTGGCCTTTTGTGTAAGCCTACCACCCCGAATACAGTTTTAAATTTTAATCTCTGGAGTAGTTGGACCCTATTGTTCTGCCTGTTACTTAGGTGCTGAGAACACCTATTCCTAATAATCCATAGAGTGATTGCTCTGACTAGAAGGAAACATGTCTTCTTTCCACGTTTAGGGATTGATATAGACAATAAGATGGTGACTCTGGTGAGAGCGTGAGAGGGGTGGGGTGGGGTGGGGTGGGAAGGTAAAGTGGGAGACCCACAGCCTCTTAACTCGGTCCCGGAACCAGGTCCAGGTCGCTTCCGTCCATGTTAGCAGGGAGTGAAATTCCAGGTTTAGTTCACTTGTCCGAGCACATCAAGCGGACTTCACAAGTGCCGGCATCTGATTGTTTTTGCTCTTCGTCAAGCCATTGATGAACAGGGAGGGCTGCATAAGCAACTCTGTTTTTTTGTTTTTTTTTTGCCGGCATAAGCAACTAACCATTGTAAGCTGCAAGTTTTATCGGTCTATCGTCTGATTTTTTTTTTGTCAACAAAAATGACAACAAATCTTTATCTTTTCAGTTGGACCTAGGTTGCCTTACTTTTCCCATCTTCTACTGGTTTCTCTAGTCCAAGGTCTCCAGTTTTCAGGCCTTGTTTGTATCCGAACTGGACGGTTTAATCTGCTAGCTAGAGTCAGAGTCATCCTAGGGGAGGGGTCTGATACCAGCACAATTCACCTAGGTGGTCAAATTCTCGGCTTTCGATACTCTGCCCAGGGTTTCAAACCATTGGGGTTTGTACTACTTTGTACGCCGTAAGGCGTAGTTTCATAAGAAAGAGTCAGTTATTTGGGCTTTGGGGTCTAGGTTAAGGATCTCCCATTCTTGATCGCACCGGCTGGAGGCAGGAAAGGATATGGAACTAGCTCTGTAGCTTTTCCTGCGTTAATCCTCTTGTCGAAATGATACTCTCGTTTCGAGGTCAAGTGAGAGATGAGAAGACACCCATCTCTCCTGGTTTCCATGCTTGGAATATTCCCTGAGTAACTCTGACCAAGACTGGCAGATACTCTTCGGCATGGCTGTGAATTTGTGAAATTGTCTGCTACCGTAGGAGGCAGCAGCCTCTTTGTGGTGTCCCGAGCTCCTCCTGCTGCATCACCCACCTCTTGTTCTCTTCTGACGACAAGCACTGTACCTTCCGGATGCCTTTCAATATAGCCAGGATAGCCATCTGCGGTTGGTCGATAACGGCAGCCATGGGTGGCCTGCTTCATCAGAGATCCACAGATTACATGGGTTGTCTAAGTACTTCTTCTTCGTTCGTTGAATTGCCAATTTGCCCCCTTTCGGAGGGAGCGTTTTCTTTTCCCCCATGCTGATAGAATTGAGGGCCTTTTGATGCCCAATAAGGGATAGATTTTCAACCCGGTTGAGCTGCACTTCGACCTTTCCTCTCTGTGCTACTCCCCATTTTTACACTCTGCTCTTCGGTCATAACCCCCCGGAAGGTTCGTTAGATATCGGCCGGAGTTTTGACAGAGACTAGTTTTCTGATAGTATCCAATGCCATTCTCAACCAGGGGCGGTGCTGGTGGTGCAGGGGAGGTATATCAACTTATATGTTATCACCCATTTCATCTGCAGAGCGATTGCCTGCTGTCTTGGATCAATAAGACCTAACCCTCCCTCAATACACTATCATTTCTTGGGGCTCTCCTTCCATTAAGAATCATCTGAGTCTAGCGTTAATAAGCTGTTTCGGCCCATCATCGGCGGGCGTCAGATAGATGCCAAGTACCATAATGTTGAGAATGCGGATGCTTTGATGATCAGCATCTTGCCATGGAGGGGGAGGCCTGGGCTTTTTTGCACGGTTTAGACGGGCGATCGCTTTAGCTATCAATTTTTGTCCCATGCCGCACACCATGTTCCATCTTTGTCGACCATGATTCCCAGACACTGGAGGGACCTTTTCCCCCTGTGGGACCAGGATACTTGTGTCAAAATGCCTTCTGGTTGGAGGGAAGTCTTCTCCGCCAATCACCGTCCTTCTGTCTCCATTCTGTTAACTCTCATTTGTGATGCCAGCCAGTTTGAAGTCCTCCGCCCCTCTGACAAGACCCTGTCAACAGGAGTCGGAGGGCCGACGGAGTCACGGAGCAGCACTGTCATGTCATTGGCGAACATCTGAGCTTTGGGTAGATGAAAATCGCGAGTGAGGGTTCGGATTTAGGGTTGGCAGTGGTCCTATCTTAAGGGGGCAATGACTTACCCCCCCCCCCCCCCCCCCCCCCCCCTCTTTTTTTTTTTAATACAATAAACAGGGCCTTATGGCCTTATGGCTCTGGCTCCATATCCATTCTGGGAACCGTCAGTCCGGGTCCTATTCCACCGGCAACGGCGGCAAGTCAAAATACAAGCTACAACTCTCTCAACACGCTTATCCCCTTTATGGTAGAGAGACCCGAGTGGGCGCCATTGATTACTTCCAAACTTGGAAGGATGTATACCTCCCCTCACCCCTGCCTTAGTTAGCTTTTTGCTTTTTTTTTTTTTTGGAAAACAATACTCCAATCATCTATATAGACTATATTTGTTTTTGACGTCTACCAGCTTTTTGCTTTTTTTTTTTTTTTTTTGAAAACAGTGCTTCAATCGTCTCTCTTAGTATCTTTGTTTTTGACGTCTACCCTCTTCTCTCTTCTAAGACTTGTTTCTTTCTTCAGTAACAACTTCCGCTGAAGCCCTTCTCCCGTTTCCCCCTTTTCTACTTCCTATCCTTTTTTCTTCTTTTTTTTAATTTGGACCATTTCTCGATTTATGCGTGTCATCCTTGCGCAGGGGCCATGCTAATCTTCTCTGTATCGTTCCAATTTTAACGGATGTCCCGAAGGACTTCTACTTCCTATCCTAGTTCTACTTAAACCCTAAACCCAAGGAACCCTTTATAGTTCTAATATCCTGTTCTGAAAGAAAGAATATTTAATAAGGAGAGTTGGAGAAATGATTTCCCATTAGATTGGTGGAGCTAATGGATCTTCTTGCCAGACTGACTGTGTGGTTGGGTCCAATTTTGTGTTTAATTGTATTTTCATGTGGCTGCTGCTTGTTTTTTTCTGACAGGTTACATGATTGCCAGGACATTGGCAGCCGCACCTGACCTCGCACAGGCTATCATCGCGCTCCTCGCACCTGAAAAGGCGGGGCGCTTACTCTCCTCCTCCGCGTATTTATCCACTTCCTTGTCCTCAACGACCGGATCCGCTTCTAGCAGCACTGGTTCTGTCTCATCATCCCCTCTTCGTCAGACTATCGATGCCCAGCCTGAAGAAATGGAGTTGTCCACGGATCGTCTTGCAGAGCTGGTGTGGCATTCCATCTGGCCAACTAACCGGAAGCGTCAGCGAGAATGTTTTTGTTTCGGAATGGATATATTATTGCAGGTATGTCTAACTTCAACTGCGCATTCGATTTCAAAGTTAAGCTCTCATCAAACTGAGACTTGCCCTGGCCTACCTGAAGGAAAGGAAGGAAGGAAGGAAGAACCTGTCAGCTGGATGGATGACGGATGAATAAAGTAAAGATGTACAAATGAAGAGATAAATGAACAAACAGTCTGTTGTTTATGGCTGCACAGGGGCTGCGCCTGCAGGAAACCCGGTCTTTCTGGTTTTCTCCTACTTCCTGTGCTAAATCCCTGCCCACCAACCCACTATATGCGTTGTCTTCTTGCATATTCATCCACACTGCTCTTCAACCCACACTACTCTTCCACACCATGCATCTGTGACCTCCTCCTCCTCCTCCTCCTCCTCCTCCTCCTCCTCATCGTTCTCCTTCTTCTTCTTCTTCTTCTTCTTCTTCTTCTTCTTCTTCTTCTTCTTCTTCTTCTTCTTCTTCTTCTTCTTTTTCTTCTTCGTCTTCTCCTCCTCCTCCTCCTCCTCCTCCTCCTTCTCCTTCTTCTCCTTCTCCTCCTTCTTCTTCTTTGCATGCTTGGATGAGGAGGCCTTCATTCATGTATGTTTCCTCCCCTCTGGTTTGCGCTGTGCCTTTCTGCGCACCCTTCCGGCAGGATTGACCTTGGCTTTCCTGTGTGTTCGGACTCTGATTCAAGCATGCGACTCGCAGAAGATAATGAGGAGTCTATCCATGGAAGAGAATTGACGCATGGATGAGTAGAAAACCGAGCACCTGGTTTCAGTGGTGGTTATAGTTCCAGTAGTGAGGAGGAAGGCCAAAGGTGGTGGGTACAGTCCGGTAGTTAAGAGGAAGCCCCCTTTTGCGTGCTTGAGCATCTAGTTAGATGATCTACAATATCCAGGCAATCCGATGGACGGCTTAACGGATATTGAGCAAGCCAACATTTTGGCAGAACTCAGCATGTTTGCTTACCCAAAAAAAAAAAAAAAAGCTTTTCCAAATTCCAACTCATACACAGTGGGAAACGAAGACAGAAGGTATGAACCACCCACTTAGCTTCACAATCAACCTTATATGGAACACTGCGGACAGGCTCCAGCTGCTGCTCCACAGTAGTGAATAGTAATTCACAGCATGCTGTGAATTACTGTTCAAGCAGTTGGATCCGGTCCGCATTGTATGTTCTATTCACAGCATGCCGCATAGAAGTTGATAGAACATACAATGCGAACCGGATCCAACTGCTTGCACAGTAATTCACAGCATGCCACACACGCATATCGAGTCCAAGCACAGGAAAGACCATGAAAATGGCAATGAGCTGGCGTAACTTCACCTATGCATGCACCAGTACCAACTGGTCTAGCTCAGTTGGTACACCCATAAGCTGTCGAAATACAGACCTGAGTTCGAATCCGGATGGAATGAGATGAGAAAAAACTAGTAAAAAGTATAACTTCACCTGTGCATGGGCTGGGCAACGATGGCGCAAGTGGGTTTGTACTTTGTAGTCAGGGAAAACTAGAAAAGCAAACAAGGACTTTTAAAAGTTTAAACTAACTCACCAGGATTCATGAGTTTGAACCTTCAATATGATGCTTTAGAGTTGTACTCCAGAGAATGTACTTAGAGAAATGTTTCGAAGAAATGGCGGCTCCAAAGCTGTTTCTCAATTTTGGGCTCACTGAGCCCCTCACTCGTTGCAAAACGGCCAGCGAAAAGGGAAACTGCCAACGTGGGATCAATCCTGGTGGAGTGTGCTCGCCAGGCGCAAATCGGTGTTCGTCGTTACTTTTGAAGTTTCGAGAACCAAAAAAAGATATGTCTTTGTGACTTTGGCCAAGTATTTCCTCAAGGACGGTGCAATGCATCAGGTTGCCGTTGTGGTCCGGTTGAAAACATGTGCACGTCGGGTTAGTTGTTGTCAGGGGTCGCCATTTTCATAATACCCCCCCCCCCCCCCCCCCCCAACCCATTTGGAGTGTAGTATATGTTCCCCCCCCCGGCGAACCCACCAAACCCTCAAGCCTCAACAGGTCTCTCGGAGGTAGATCCCATGCACTTGAACACCCCCCCCCCCCCCCCCTTTTTTCTTTTTTACCCCCCCCCCCCCCCCCCCCCCGCTCATGGCCTGTAGTGAAGCCCCATTTTTTTTTTCATAATAGGATATCCGTGGATTACTTTAAGTTGGGAAAAACCTCCAAAGTAACTCTGTAGAGTAGAAGCCTTAGTCATAGCCTGCTTCCCTGTGTTATCACTTGGTCGGCGGGCAGGTAAAGGCGACAGGGTATGCTGATGAACAGCAAGCCAAGCAGCAAGGCAGCATAGCATGCAGTAGCAAGATGGACAGGTAGAAGGGTGGGCCAATAAAGCAAGCAGCAAAGCAACATTGTCTGGGGAGAGAAGCAACATATGAGCTCCCAATATGAGCATGTTTCGAAGAAATGGCGGCTCCAAAGCAAGCAGCAAAGCAACATTGTCTGGGGAGACAAGCACCTGCTGGAAATTGGATCGAGGAGTTCGCAATCATGCCTACATAAAGTGAAGATGTGTAAATCTCCCAATGTTCTTTCGATGTAAAATGTATGAGGGACGCTGGATCCAATTTCCAGCAGGTGCTTGTCCTCATCAATGGACCGGAGCCATCCATCAGAACTACTCGATCCAGGCGGTGCTCATATCCCCTGGGACCATAGGACTTCACCGGATGTTTTCTCCAAAAAAAAAAAAGGATAAAAGAAAGAAAGCAAGACATAAAAAACACAAGAACTAAGACATACATAAAAAAGGATTGTGTGTGTGTGTGTGTGTGTGTGAGAGAGAGAGAGAGAGAGTCTGGGGAGAGAAGTGGATTGTGAAGGAGAGAACAAGATAGTAAGAGAATGTGTGGGAGTGAAAGTGGGGACTGGAGGGAATGAAAAGGGAGGGGCAGACAGAGACGGAGAGATTTTGTGATGTGTTGTTCTGTTTTGGCTGCCTGGTTGGCCAGGTTCACGTCTTCTTTACAGGTTAATGTGGTATGCACGGCCCTGGTTGTGGCTGGGTTCATCATGCCTTCCTACAGCTCACTGTGACCAGGTTCATGTCTTCTTATAGTCTGAGGATGTATGCAGTCAGTCCTGAGTCTCGATGACTTAGATCTGTGTGTCTCAGTCTTCCGCTGCATTGTCACCTCCAATTCTCCTTCGCTCAGTTCTTGGGTTCTGCACCATGCCTGTCCATTGTGTATAGGTATGCAAGTCGTGATGCGACATTAATCTGCTCTCCATAAGGAGGCAGGAAAGGGGATAAAGAGGGTGGGGGGGAAGAAGAGTGGGAAAGAGAGAGAGAGAGAGAGAGAGAGAGAGAGAGAGAGAGAGAGAGAGNAGAGAGAGAGAGAGAGAGAGAGAGAGAGAGAGAGAGAGAGAGAGGGAGGGAGGGAGGGAGGGAGAGAGAGAGAGCTAGTGTGTGAAAGAGAGCAACGTAGAAAGAGAATGGGCGGGAGTGGCTGGGGGGAGGGAGAGGGAGGGAAAGAGAGAGAGGGAGCAGATGACTTACGGTTACGTATTGTCCTGTTTTATCTGCCTGTTTCTCGCAGCTTAATCTGCCCTCTACGAGGAGTTTCTTCGATGCCTTTTTCTCTCTCACCCCTTACTATTGGCATGGCTTCCTTTCATCCCGGCTTTATACAAAAGAGGTAAGAAGAATTTGTACACTACCTAAAGGCTTTCAGCCCTGGTTGACCTCCAGGCAATGTCTTATGAGTGTCTCACATTTTACCTTTGGCTTTGGGATTTTGCTGCTCTTGTTTTGAGGAGATTTCTCTCTCCTTTTCGAATTTTCCCTTTTCTGGATTATAATTTTTGAATGACGCATCTGAATCTTCGGATTTCCCAATGTCCAAATGACTGCAGATCCAAGAACGAGTATTAATGCACCAATACATGAGCCCAGCCGAATTCAGAACCCAACCCAATTGAGCCTCTCCTAAAATTTGGAGGCTCCTTCGTAAAATAAATCGGTCGCAGGCAGGCTGCGAAAAGGGGCCCCGCGGCCGATAGCTGGCATGTACTGGTGGTTCAATGCAGACAAGAACATGATTGCTTATTCTTGCCATATGTTAAAATTCCAGCATGGTAATTAATTTGAAATTTCATTCTGCGACTGTTACCTAGACGTGCACTGTACCTGGGCATGAGTACATACATGATCTGTACCTGGACATGTTGCAGTCTTGGAATGAAGTCCCAATGCATGGAACTTCAGAGTCCAGACTTTACAAGTGGCAACCTCGTCTTTTTTCCGTCTCCCACATGACGGTAAATGTTTCCAAAGTCCGGAGATCTCTCTGAAATTCTGAATTTTTTTTTTTTTTAATTCTGTTCTTTTTTTTTCTTTGAAATTAAAAAAAAAAATGTTTCCAAAGTCCGGAGATCTCTCTGAATTCTTTTTTTTTTTAATTCTGCTCTTTTTTTTCTTT